>BHDV01009633.1:0-23113 GCA_005406045.1 Adoxophyes honmai
TGTGAGGCGTGTTAACGGCCGTTATAAGGACGGACCGTTACAAGCGTAACAGACAAACAGAGTTACTTTCGCATTTATTATATTAGTAGGGATTTAAACCTTTTCTTTTTTTAACGGCCTGGCGCAGAAAACATAGTAGGTACTCATTTGTGTGTATGTAAATCTCTACTATACTCTGTCAGTTTAGGTACTTAACTAAAAGTAAACAAACTTTATGTCAGATTTGACAGGTTAAGAACGTTTTTTTTTACTACCCAACTTTTTTTGGATATTCAAAAAGTTTATCTATTATTCATATTTCATAAGATGTATTATTCAAAATTAGGTCAAAAACATTGGCAATTCAAAATTTGATTGACATAGCCGTATCGGTCCTTTGAAGTGTACCCCTGTGTTTTTTTATCATATCAATGTCATTCGCGATACCGCTGATATCTTTCAAGGTGAGCATTGAAATGTACATAGATATGTTTATGTAATCGGTCGATGATATATTTTATGAGCTTTGTTGTTTGCAAAAAAACGTTACGCAATTTAATGAAAAAAATTAACCTAATGATGAATTACTAATATCCGTTTGGCGTCGGGTGAAAATACCAGTTCATTTCTAACGTGGATGTCGTAAGGCCGGCCTGCAATTTTTACCTCCGTAAGTAGGAACACAATTGTAAGTTGCGACGAGATAGCGACACCCATCACTCTTGCTAACATACATACATGTATGCGTTGGTGACAGGTGCATGTTACTTACATAAATATAATGCATGTTTTCCCAAATAGGGTAGGCAAAGCACACGAAACGCTACATAGACAAATATCTAAGACCTTTTTACGCTTTGTAGCCACTTCTAAAGGCATATTAGTGACGAGTTCCTATTCTGTCGCCTAAAGCATACCTCAACCTTTTTCCTTTTCGCCTCTTGCGACATCCATGGAAGAAATGGCGAGGTGTTATTCTATACCCGACACCACATACTGATGCGTAAGTTGGTTAGATTTAATTGTTGTTTGCTGTGTCATTACTATGCCCAGACTTCTCGACCTGGCATAGTCAATAACAAATTCACATACTATTATTGCTAAAGTAAATAATAATATTTATTTTGACGATGTGTTTTCCCATACGTCACGGTTTGCTTTTCGCATTATCAGGTGATTAGCAAAAAGTGATAAGTGTCGTTAAAAGGCTTATGTTGTTAAGTCGTGCTTTGTTCGGTAGCTTCAACAGCTGTTTAATACATACATACATACATTCATCACGCCTGTATTCCCAAATGGGCAGAACATACAAAACGTTATGTAGACAAATACACGTTTCGTGAACACTCTTAGTACATTTATTGTAATAGTGTTGAAGCTAGCCTGTCGCCTAGGTGTTATTCCAAATCCAACACCATACCGGGAACAAACTTAAATTGTTCAGGTTCTAGATTAAAGTATGTAATTAACTATCTCGTCTTTAGTATGGAAGTCCTTAAATACTTATAAAAATACTTATTTTATGTTTACTTCATTATTTACTTTTAAAGTAGATGTACAACTAAATATTTTGTGAATATTTCAAATGTCTACCTGTTACTGTTATTTATAACGACCCAAAACACCTAAAAAACCACGAATGTTGTATGGAAGCCCCCCGTAAATAATAATTTTACTTTATTTAGTATTTGTTGTTATAGCGGCAATAGAAATACATAAATAAGTATAAATATCAACAGTCTAGTTAGCACGGTTTGTGAGATACAGCCTGGCGGACGGACGGACAGCGAAATCTCAGTAATAGGGTCCCGTTTTCACCCTTTGGGTACGGAACCCTAAAAAAAGATCACGACGAGACCACCTGATATTCACTTCTCCAACACAGATAGTATCTAAATACCTTGAATTAAACCTTGGTACATGCTTCTTTAACTAAAGTGCACTTGATGAAATCGATAAAAACTTTGAATTATCTTAAATCCGATGTCCTTTACGTCATTGTGACGTAAGGGACACTAGCAAACATAGTGATCTAGACGCATGCGTGTAGTGATAGTGTTACGTTTCGTAATGGTCGTATGATAGTAATTAAATTATGTAGCTATTGATAATGAGTTGTTTGATATTTCATGGTGGGTTCGATCATTTATTAATGATGAATTGATGACATGATTATTTATTTGCTTGGAACATGGTAGAAAAATGTTGCACAGGAGTATTTTTGTGCTGTGTCATGTCCAGTCACATATATTATATACATACATACATATCCTCACGCCTGTATTCCCAAGAGGGGTAGGCAGAGCACATGAATTCAAAAATCCAGTGCCACGTTTAGCAGTTTCAGGGTAACCAGATGGTTAAACGTGATATTGCAGTGACAGGTTGCTAGCCCATCGCCCATAATACACTAACCCTTTCCCAGAGTCGGCTCTTACGACACTCACGGGAAGAAAGGGGGTGGTGCTATTCTAACCCGGCACCACACGGGTACAATACTAATTGGGTAATTGTACAGTATTATCAAACAAAGAATGCTCCACGATATACCTGCGTAGTAAATCAGTTTTGTGGAGCGGGAAACTTCGATCTACCAATGATAAAAAAGAATATTTCGCGCGCTGAACACTTGCGTTGTGATTGGTTATTGATTGAAGTCTCAGACAGATGACTCATGACAGATGTCTAGCACCCCAGCGCTAATTGCGTCGAGTAGCCGACAAAGTTTTTGTGCATAGCAAGCAAAATTGCGCCCAGAGCGTTTGTAAATAAAGTTCAATATAGATAAATTACTCGTTCGGCTACTCTCGGATATCGTTCTGCGCTTCTCGGCGCAGACGGTAACAGCCGATACGACTTATTTTCTTGGGAATACTGCAAAACGTCATTGAGTGGGCAGTGTTCACGTTTCAGGAAGCCTGAAGCAACGTGCGATTTTTTATATAATAGTGTGAAATGCATTTTCACACCGGTTCGCGATTACATGTGAAACGGTCTCGGGTGACACAAAATACACAGCATCTTTACGTAATACCGAGTTTTATTAGGTTAGTTATGGTTTTGTTGACATTGAAATGAAACTGCATGGGTATAGTTTTTATTATTGGTCGACTAAAACTCTTTGGCAGTGGTTCCTAACCTGGGGGTAATTACCCCCTTAGGGGTAAAATGGGAATTCTAGGGGGGTAACAGATATCACTAAACAAAATAATAGTACATTTGAATATGTGTGATTTTAATTATTTTAAATTAGCTAGGGGTAAACTCAATTCCCATACTTGTTCACAGGGGTAGTGGCATTGAAAAGGTTAGGAACCACTGCTCTATGGTCTTTAAATTACGAATGAAGTGTCCATCACTGGTGCTTGTCAACTTAAACCGTCCATAACTGGTGCCGTTACCTTAGTTATTTTTATTCTGATTTTTTTTGGTCTCGTTACGCAGAGCTGTTATCGATGCAGTAGCTTGGAAAGGGTTTGTGATGTAAGGGAATATTTAAATCAGTGGTTCCCAACCAGTGGTCCGCGGAACTCAAAATATTGTCCTCCGATCAATTTAAGTTGAAGCTGTCGAAATTCAGGAAGAACTCATTGAATTGCAAAAAAGACAAAAACTGCAATAGGGATCGAATTCACTTAAGTCATCTTGGTGTAAAAAAAAAACAAATTTGTTATATATTTTTTTATTACATCATTATGGTCCCTGGCAACAAGACTAATATTAAAATGGTCTCCGACCAAGAAAAGGTTGGGAACCCCTGATTTAAATGAACATAAAAACTATAAAAAGTCTGATAACTGTCATGTCTAGGACATGGAATACGAAGATAATTGTCTAAAGCGTGAAATACTCATAGTTTTGTCTGTGTCATGTTTCGTATGCTCTGCCTACCCCATTTGTGAACACAGGCGTGATTGTCTGCATTATGTCTTATGATTGTTCGTATATTAGGTAACAAATCTGTTTCTACCTTGGGTAACTATACCTTATCTGTTTAGGTAGTTAAAACAATGTTTTCAATCTTGACATGTCTTTTTGTTGAAATACACAGTCCAAAAATGAAAATCATTACACTATACCAGGGGTCACCAAATGGCGGACCGCGGTCCGCATACGGACCGTCGACCCATTGTATGCGGACCGAAAAAATGTGGAATCATCATTTTTTATCTTCAGGGTTCAAAGTTTTTTCAAGAATTTGAGATTCAAAATTCAAAGTCAATAGTTTGCACACTTCAGACAGATAATCAACAATAAAAAATGTTACCTTTGTTATTTCCGTAATTACCTTTGTTCAATTTTTTTATTGAATCTACCTATGGACCGCGAATGTCATTTCATTTCTTAAAATGGACCCCGAGCGAAACTAATTGGTGACCCCTGCACTATACAATTCAATTATGAAAGTAAGTGATTTTTTCATATCTAAATTGTAAAATGTAAAGATTTCGATTTATAAAGTGTACGTTTAAATAAAAAGACTGTTTATATTGTTTTAACTACCTAAACAAACAAGGTATAGCATAGGTAGCACCTCTCCATTTCATCCGTAGATGTGGTAAAACGGTCCATTTCATGCTATGCTTCCGTGCTGCCTCAATTAGAACCGCGTGCTCTAACGAGTGCTTCCTCCAATCATCGTCAATCATCGTTGCGCTTGTGTGCAGCGAGACTTCTGGATCATTCTATTGCATGATCTAGGGCCTGTGCAGACGACAGACTATCCGTGACGCACTTTTTAGTCTGTGAAAAAAGAACCTAAGCAATTACATGCAGTAACGCACACGACGCGCAAAAAATCCGGCGCACAATCATACATCCTCGCAGACTATTTGTGCGCCGCAGACTAGATCGCACAAAAAGTCTGTCGTCTGCGCTGCGTCTTAGGTGCTGCGCAGACGACAGACTATCCGTGACGCACTTTATAGTCTGTGAAAATAGAACCTATGCAATTACATGCAGTAAGGTAGTAACGCACACGACGCGCAATGCATCCTGTTTCGCACAATCCATGCAGACTTTTTGTGCGCCGCAGACTCGATCGCACAAAAAGTGTGACGCCTGCGGAGCACCATACACAATGCCAAGGTGTCATGAGGGGTCTCTGGGCAAATAATGAAACCTACGGGTGTCGGGGTGGAATAACACCTCTCCATTTCTTCCATGGATGTCGCAAGAGGCGACTAAGGCTAGCAACCTGTCACTGTTAGGTGCAACGCAGACTACAGACTATCCGTGACGCACTTTTTAGTCTGTGAAAAAAGAACCTAAGCAATTACATGCAGTAACGCACCCGACGCGCAAAAAGCCCGGCGCACAATGCATACATCCTCGCAGACTTTTTGTGCGCCGCAGACTACAACAATCCCGGTTCGCGAATCGAGACTACTATACATGAATGTCACTATTCACGTTTCACAGCCATATTTAGCACAATTTCTGGTCTAAATTGGATAAAAAAAGAGTGACCGATAAAGATTTTGTCGAGAGATTTCGTCCGACATATTCCACTGATATTAAAATAGCTAGCACAGCTGTCCGTGAACTACTCTTGACCTAAATAGCTTCGAGTGGAACTATACTGAGCTCTCATTCAGAAATAGTTGTAGGTAGATGCATATGCATTTCTCTGTGCATTTTCCTGTTACACTTTTGTTCAGACGAAAACACTCACACAAACAAAAACACTGTCTGTGTGGTGTCGTAGAATAACACCTCTTCATTTCTTCCGTGGATGTCGTAAGAGGCAACTAAGGAATAGGTCAAAGTATAGTATTTTAGACGGTAGGCTAGGCTGTTATACCTGCCAACTCAGATCTTATGCTACAAGTGGCCACGAAACGTGAAATAGTCATGGTTCTGTCTGTCACGTTTCGTGTGCTTTGCAATGTACTATCGAACCAACTGATTCCTGACCCACCGCAGAACGTTGTCACAATAAACGTCATATTCCTTTGTCAGGCAATCGAATGTCACTATGACGTTCACTGTGAATAGGTTCTATGGTGGGTCAGGAATCAATTGGTTCGATGGTACCTCATTTGGGATTGGGAATGCAGGCGTGATGTATCTACCTATGTACAGTCAAGGAAATTGATACCTGTGCCACTTTGAACCTTTTCATAGTGAGTTTAGTAGAGAGTATGGTATGTCACAGTGACATTTCTTGTAAAAAGTACAAAGTGGCACAGTTACTAAATTATTTGACTGTATGTGAGGTCCCCGTTTACTTCAATAATTTAACGTTTCGTGTGTTCTGCTTAACATTTGGGTATATAGGCGTCCTGTTTATGTATTAATGGGTACATAGGTACATAGTGAAGTTAAAGGTCGTGACCTCGAACCGGATCAAGGGCGTACTTACGTAAAGCTGCCGTCTAGGCAATCGATATTAGGTCTTGTCTGGATACTAAACGAGAATATTGGGGTATGAAGAATTAATATTTCATTTTGCTTGCGAGTTTTGCCTGAGTAAAAAAAAATATTTAGCCCATCAGATGGATCACCAAAGAATTGTTTACGTATTTTGAGACTTCGCTGTCCGTCTGTCTGTCACAAGGCTGTATCTCCATAATCGTAAGAACTAGACAATTGAAATTTTCACAGATTATAGATTACCTATGTGTTAAGTATTTTCACTAAAAACAAATACTAAAAACAAAATAATAATTAAGGGGGGCTCCCATAGAAAAACCTTTTTTTTTTCCGGTTTTGTCACTGAACCCTTCATGCGCGAGTCCGACTCGCACTTGGCCGGTTTTAGTATCAGTGTTGCCAGCCAGCAACTGTTTACCCTCTATTCGGCCTCGTTCGTGTTTTTTTTTTTTTTTTAATTTAATAATATAATTTTTCGTGTGGTGTCGGGTCTAGAATAACGCCTCTCGATTTCGTCCGTGGATGTCGTAAGAGGCGACTAAGGAAATAGGTTTAGGTATCCTTTAGGCGCCAGGCTAGCAACCTGTCTCTAAATACTACCTCTTCCATCCGTTTTCAAACCTAAAATTAAGCTAGACGTGGCTGTGAAACGTGAAATAGTCATCATGGTATTCTATGTCACGTTTCGTGTGCTCTGCCTACCCCTTTTGGGAACATAGGCGTGAGTGTATGTATGTTGCCAGCCAGCAACTGTTTAGTGTTTACCCTCTATTCGGCCTCGTTCATGAAATTTACAGCTAAATAATAGACGCGATTGGCAACTATTCAACGGATGACAAAATAAATCGCTGTGCCGTTGAAATGGGAAAGTTCCGCGATTACCTCGGAAAATAACGAATTTCTATTTTTCTAGCACATTGAGTTTATTCGAGAAAAATACAGTGTTATTTTATTATCTAACGTTAGAAACTAAACTAGAAACGGGCGCGTCGCTGGACGTCCACCGTTCAAGACATCGCACACACTCTTAGGGCTATATTTCACCGGGACGCCACGGCGGCGCAACCAGTCGTCGCTACCAACAAAATGTATACAGCTCTATAGGGAGTTACTCACCTGGTGTCCGTTGGTTGCGCAACCATATCATACATTTTGTTGGTAGCGACGACTGGTTGCGCCGCCGTGGCGTCCCGGTGAAATATAGCCCTTAACTTGCTGCTGAATGTCCCCCAGAGACAGATTGCAGTTAAATAAAAATAAAAATAAACTAAACTAGAGCTTCCAATCCTGCGGTCTGAATTCAATCTCAGTATTTGCGTGATTTTCGATCCCGCGGGATCTCGGTATTTGTGGGATCCCGTATAATGATAATAATGTATTCACATTTAAGGCAAATAAAACGGTGAATTTATCAACTCCACATTGATTTATGTACATTCTATTAAAATGAGATCAATCAAATATTACCGTTTATTATAACAAAAATAGAATAAATAGAAATTCATAAAATCATGGCTATGTTCCCAAATAGGTAGAGTAGGCAGAGCACACGAAATATGATATAGACAAAACCATGACGATTTCACGCTTCGCAGCCACTTCTGCCATAATTTTAGGTTTTAAAACAGATGGAAGAGGTAAGATACATAACAGTGACAGGTTGCGAGCCTGTCGCCTAAAGCATACCTTTTCCATTTCCTTAGTCGCCTCTTACGACATCCACGGAACACCACACAGGACTCTGTGGAGGATTTTTTTGTGACACCTTGACCTAGGAGACGTTATTGGTCACAGAGGCATTAATTATTGAGATACATGCTTGAATTTTTTTATAGGCTCGTAAACTACAAAAAAATCGCGGAACATACATGGGGGTGATTCCGATACCTGGAGTTTATATCTGGAGTTTCGCTTGACACTATTTTTTGAGACCTGTATTTTCGTTGGTGTGCTGTAGACCTTTTTTTAACCTAAGCTTCAGGAGGCACAGCTGATCTGACCATACCTCGTTGAAACACAGTCTAAAGATAGTTCTGCAAAACTACAGCATATTTGTATTATCCATCTGCGTCAGGAGATGACGTAAATACGGTTACCTTTAAATAGGTTAGGTCTTTCAGCATGCTATGGAACGAGCTGTAGGTACTCGGGCGCAGAATAAGTAATAGGATTACGTACAGAAGGTTCACTCCTGTACTTGAATAAGCGTAAAAAAATTAAAAATACTGCTATCCCTCTCTAGCGTTACCGGCTTGCCAAAACTTTCACGAGGTTGAACAAAAGACGAACCTCCCCTGGCTCAGGATTCCCTTGCCATCGAATTAGGAATGAGATCCATAGTGGAATGGAAGTGATTGGCTACGTTTGGCGCGAAATATATTGAAAATCACATTAGGAGTTCACGGTCATCATCATGAGCCAAATTTACAGCGTACAAAGGTCAGTCAATTTTAAAATGGCGCAGATTTCCTTAGTCATGTCTCTTGGGTTACTCAGTGGTTCCAAGGCTACAAGTTCGCAGTTTGTTTATTTATATACACATTTTTAATTGACATGTCAGTGAACATACAACATCGTGCCTGAATTCCCAAATGGGGTAGTCACAGTAGACGAAACGCTACATAAAAAGCTATTACTATTACCTGGCAATGTCTAAACGAAGACGTCTGAAAATGACAGTATATCGCGCGCGTGTCGACCCGCGTGTGTTGCTATGTTACACATGTAAATATAAACTATCATTTGTGTATTGACTAACAAACAACATCGTCCTTGAATAGCATTTGTTATGGTTGGCGTGTTGGAGCCAACATCGGTTCGTACGGGGCATGTTGGCACCAACATTGGCGACTCTATTGGTCTTCAGTGCCAACATTTCGGACTTTGGACTTCACGTGTAACAAAATCTTTGAACAAAACGACGTAACTTCCTTGGTGTTATAATGGAGATAAGTCTTTTTATTAACAGAATCGAATAGACGAGTTTTTAAATGTTCGCTTTATTTTTAAATTTGGGAGAGTACAGAGTCCGACATGTGATAGTTTTTTTTTAGATTTTGTTTATTAGAGAAAGTGTTTTTTGTTTGGTATCGTCAGCTGCGTTGAATAAGCAGCGGGTAATCACCTACATTTATTTTGCTGGAAATACTTTGCTTTGCTGTTGACATACATTACGTCTGTATTTTCAAACAGGATAGGCAGAATACACGAAACGCCACATAGACAAACCATACTCTTTTCTATAAGAGTAGACAGAGAATACTTTGTTCCCGTTGCTACGATCCAGACATACCTCTTTTGTTTCATCCGTAATACTTTAATCTCTTCCTTCTAACCTTTTTCTAAAACGTCCCCGATTTGCTCAAGGAAAGTGTTCTGGGAAAGGATGAGGCTCAGAAATACCAGCAGGGTACAGTCGGCTAAGAAATTCTACCCCAATAAAGATCGATGTTCATTTGAACCTCATGAAACAGCAAGGTCGATTTCTCCTTGCCATAATATTATGACAGTGACAATAGCTCTGTCGTTTAGAGCAGCCATACTCAAAGTGTGTTCCGCGGAACCCCAGGGTTTCGCGACGCCTCTGGAACGCCTTTTTTGTAGGGTTCCGTCAAGTGTTTCGCTTTCCAAAAGGGTTCCATCAGCAAAAAAGTTTGAGAACCGCTGGTTTAGAGTCTCGGGACTTTTTTTTAACGAGATCTCGGAATTTCGGGACTGTCGTTTTTAATCCCGCGGTATTGTATTCCCTAGACAGTGGTATATCTCTATACACGTTAATCACAGTTAACACAACACTCAACTAAGCCAAACAAAGCCTGTTATTTATATATATTTCGCTTATAGGTATAACCGATGATTAAGTAACATGCCGGTTCACCTTGAGACCAACGTAAACAGTTTAACGGTAAACATATATTGTATATGTCCGGATGTTAGTTATATCTCGAGTGTTATGTTTTACTGTGTATGTTGGGAGGGGAAGACCTAGACGGACGTTCCGTGACCAAATCGCGGATGTTTTAGAAACAGGTCAGGTCAAGAGTACCCGAAATCGACGAGCATGTATGAAGAAGCTAATGAACGTGGATGAAGCAAAAGAGGTATGTCAGGATCGTAGCAAGTGGAACAAAGTGGTCTCTGCCTACCCCTGTGGGAAAGAGGCGTGACGGTATGTATGTATGTATGTATGTTTTACTGACATGTTTGGCGATTTACCTGCGAGGGGGGAGACGAAGATTTCAAATTTGAGTGACAAAACTAGAGTTGCTACCTTTTTTTGACATGCATACGTAAATACAATCACGCCTATGTTCCCAAATGGGGTAGTCAGAGCACACGAAACAAGACATACACAAAACCAGGAGTATTTCATGCTTCGCGGGCACTTGTAGCCTATTTTTGGTTTAAAAACAGATGGAAGGTAGAATAGTGACAAGTTGCTAGCCTGTCGCTTATAGCATACCTAACCTATTTCCTTAGTCGCCTCTTACGACATCGACGTAAGAAATGGAGAAGTGTTATTCTATCCCGACACCACACAGGCGAATTAAATTCAAAATTCGTAATAGTTTGTTTCGTTGCGATCGTCATATGTTTTAAGATGTTCGAAATTTGATATTGATTTTACAATGTTGACACTATATTGCTATCTTAAGATACAGGTTTCTTAACATAGGCCGTTTGCTAACATCTGAACGTATAGTAAAGGGCATTATATGTAGTTTGTATGATAAACCCGTTTTAAGTCACAGCTGCAAGTAATAAATCGCAAATTAAATTTACTTAACGCGTCTCCGATTTACGTCCTCTTTTCCGATCCGGCGAGTTGGAAAATGGCGTTTGTCCTTATCGAACTTGTTGGGGCGTGTTGTGGGCGTTCAATATGGTGCCAGTGGGGCAGAATGTTGTCTATGGTCTATATTTTATTTTAAATTGACAGGTTGTAATGTCAAATTCACAAATGGTACCGCATTTTGGCGTTTAGTGGTGATAAACCACAGACTTATTTCGAAATAGATACCGCGAGTTCCTACATTTGTATGGAAACCAAGCGTGATACTTTTTCTCTACCTACTGTAAAGTCACATGAGCGCTTTAGTGATGGGAATTGGCAGTCCGAGTGAAACCGATTCAAAGGTGACGCCGCCTTATTCAAGTAGTCCTGCCTCTAGTCAGTTAAACCTAATCTAAGTGGGACAAAACTAAATGAAATCGCGTCAAAGGAAGAGCATTGCTCTCCCTTTTGGCTCCTTTTTGGCACGCGAAGTACATACACTTGAGTCATCTATTTCGATATAAGTCTGTGTGATAGACTGATAGACCATCGACAATGTTTATGCCCTGCAGCGCTATTGTATAACACACCAAAAATCTACATCGGTTTCACGGAGGATAACTATCTAGATCTAGATCTCATGCGTCACGAAAAAGTGCTTTCATGTTAAAAAACTGGATTACGATTTTGAGAGCGTTACGCAGAAGCAATTTTTTAGTAAATCATTCGTTCGATTTGGTTTAAATGTCAAATTTGAAATATGGGAATTGACATTGGTTTTGGTTGATATAGCAATTGTTTAAATTTCCGTCAAATTGAAAACTATGTACATTTTGGTGCGTTAGACAATAGCGCTGTTGGATACTAAGTGGTTTTCTTGTATTATAAGAAAAAATGTGATTATCGTGGTTTGCCAAATTTCAACGTTTATTTTCACATTTTATTTCACAATAATAGTTGAAAATCAACGCAATAAAAGTAAAAACAATGCGCATTTGTATTTTCGTTTACAGATAATCTTAATCTAACAATTTCAAGATTAGAATATGACGGCATAGATCGAATTCTAAATATTATCGTTCAGAAAAAAGAAGTTCAAGAAATATTAGGTACAGAAACACAAAGGGTAAAAACAAGACCCTATTACTATTCCATGTGCGTTTTTCGTGTGCTCTGCCTATCCTATTCGGGAATACAGGCGTGATTTTGTATACGTGTATGTATTTATGTATTATGTAATAACAATTTATTCAAAGCGTTTGTTTTTGTATTTATTAACTTTTTTACTAACGGCTTCTTTCTTCTGTTCCAGGTTTAAATGCATGCGAGAAGAAATCTTACATATTCCTAAGGAAAGAACTGCCAGTGAGGTAAATAAAAATAATACATATAATATAATATTCATTGGACAATTTTACAGCAATTAAATCACTGAACAACATAAACTACTTAAGGTCATTAAAAAAATCTGAAATACTTCTGGTGTTGCCTGTTTTTTTGCAATTCTAAAACAGTGCTGTGCCACCACTGTTCAATGTTGAAGATAAATTAAATTTAGTACACATTTTTGTAGATAAGTTTCCCCCAAAATAACCTAACTAAAAAAAACTGCGGTGCCCAGCAGGGTTACATGGCTGAACTATATTTATTAGAATAAGATCTCTGTATACCACCTATGTAAAGCAATGAATAAATATGAATATGAATATGAACTAAAGTTGAAATTAGATAAATTACAATAGTCAATTTCTTCTTGCAAACATTGTCGATGGTTTGAAGATCACAACTAAACAATGTGGTATCATTATTTTTGAATTTGAAATTTGAACTTGTCAGTTTAAGAATAGACCATAAGAATAAGAATCTTGTGTAAGAAATTAGTTAATACGAAACTTCGCAACATGAACAGAAAAGTTAAGTTATTATTAGATTTTACTGTCAATTTATCTATATTTTTTATACTCCTCGTTATCACTACAATGTTTTTCATCGTTATCTTATTTAAAAGTTATTTAATGTTTTTAAAGCCCGAATGTTGACAAGTCAACATAAATAAGCCTGTTGTAATCTCAAGAGATTACAACAGGCTTATTTACCACCTACCGGCTCTGTTATGTCAATACGATATATGTTTAGATAATAATTGTACATAGACTCGGGCATTCATTTCTTTCTGCTTTTTTTGCTTCTTAATTACATCATTAAAAACATTTTTTTTCGCGTATAAATACATCGCGACTGTGGGGTATTCCAAAAATATAATAATAATAGTCATGACTATTTCACGTTTAGTAGCCACATCTGGCGTAATTTTAAATTGGTATAGTAGTGACAGAGGTTGGTTAAATCGAATTGGTGATACAAAATTAGTGTTTCACGGAGGAAACCTATCTAGATCTCAAGCGTCGCGGTAAAGTGCTTTCGTGTAAAAAACTGGTTTATGATTGTGAGAGAATGTTCAGAGCTTACGCAAAAGCAATTTTTAGTAAATCATACGTTCAATTTGGTTTGAATGTCAAAATTCTAATATGGGTATGTGGTTGCGGTGATGTTATTTGATACCAAATGTTTCAATTTTAAAACGAGATTTGGTTTTAAATGTCAAATTGAAACTGATGTAGATACTTAGATTTTTAGTGGGTTTGACAATAGCGCTCCTGGTTCGATATAGACTAACATGTATCTTTTGTTCTATTCTGCTTTTGTTTAAGAACAGTCAAAGTTCTTAAAATGACGTGTTTTCACGCGAAGGGGTGACGAATATTCGTTACCGTGAAATGCCGGAAAATTGTTTGGTAGAGAGGAAAATGTTTCGGCGCGTTCGTGTACCGGAAGGCTTTGAAGCTTCCTGATTTCTTTCTGAAGAGTCATGAGTGATGCATAGAATAATTTCTGGCATTCGTATAGCTGGATGATGAAACACTAAACTTCTATGAAATGAAATTATTTATTTGCTTTAAACATGGTATATAATTCGCCGTGTGGTGTCGGGATAGAATAACACCTCTCCATTTCTTCCGTAGATGTCGTAAGAGGCGACTAAGGAAATAGGTTTAGATAGCTTTAGGCGACAGGCTAGCAACCTTCCAATATTCTACTTCTTCCGTCTTTGCAAACCTAAAACTTTGGTAGAATTAGCTGCAAAGTGTGATATAGTCATAATCATGACTTTCGCGTGCTCTGCCTACGCCTACCCCATTTGGGAACACAGGCGTGATTGTATGTATGTATGGTATAAAAATGTAGTAGAGAAGTGTTTTTGTGCCGTGTCATAAAATTCCAATGCCATTTTTTCATCGATTTCGACGAGCATGTATGAAGATCGACGAGCATGTGTGAAGAGACTAATGAATGTGGATGAAGCAAAAGAAGTATGCCAGGATCGTAGCAAGTGGAACAAAGTGGTCTCTGCCTACCCCTGTGGGAAAGAGGCGTGACTGTATGTATGTACCTATGTATGTATGTATTTTTTCATCTTTTTTCTAAACAATTGAAACTGAATATCTACAACATATTATTTTGCTCACAGTTATTAAACTCATTATTATAAATTGTACAGTTTTTTTTGTATCATACTTAAAATTCCATATTTTTATAGCCAAAGATATGCACCTTAAGCATCGCAGTATAAAACTCCGTTTAAAAATGAATTTGCAGTAACTAAACTAGTAATCGTGTTTAAATTGCGTACAATTTCTAGAAATCTCGACAATGGGGCGATAACGCCATAACAGGGGTTATAACAACATAGTGGTTCGCCTGATAACGAACACCATGACGGTACATAACAGATAACGACAGTGATAACCTAATGTTCATGTCTTATAAACTTATAACAGTTATAACTAGCGACCTGGCTTGGTTTGGCTTTCTACAAAACTTGCAAATTGAGCAGTTGACTAAAAACCCGTGTAACAACACCTCTCCATTTCTTCCGTGGATGACGTAAGAGGCGACTGGAAAAAAGGTTTAAGTATGTATGTTTTAGGCGACAGGCTAGCAACCTGTCACTATTGTACCCCTTAACTTAAAAACCTAAAAAATATTGTACATAATTATTTAATTATAGTCATTGGGTATACCCTACACCACACGGCTGGAAATACAGCCCATGATGTATGTATGTATGTATGTGACTTGTCAAGTGGACAATGCCTAATAATTAACAACTAAGTCAACAATAGTTAATACTTATAATGAGTTTGCCCTCTAACGGATGGAGAGTAATTGTTTATGCTTTGTACGTAAAGTGGCATCCTCATTAATATTGTATGATTGTTTTGTTTTTGTAAAAAAAATATACCTACACATATACATAACCGTCACGCCGTATTCCCTGCGGGGTAGGCAGAGACAACAGAACGCCATTCGCTCCTATTCTGGCATACTTCTCTCGCTTCACTCACATTCATCACTCTCGTCATACACGCTCGACGGTTTCGGGTACTCCTAATTTAGCCTTTACAACATCGCCGATCTGGTCGTATAAGATTATCGTAATGCACCAAATTTCAATTTTTATTACTTTTTTTTGGGATAACTTACCTGCAAACATCGGTACCTACTAAATTCAGTTATCGTTAGTTTTTGGTATTAAAGACCTAAGGTAAATGTACCAATGCTCGACGCCTCAACGCCCAGTAGATGACGCCCTTCTGTCACCTGTCTTACTATGACATAAGGTTGCAAGTGCCAAGTATTGGGTCAGTGTCGAGCACAGGGACGTTAAACTTAGTACTATTTTTAGAATTGCAAAAAACACAGGCAATATCATTTTGGTTCATGACAATAAAAACTAGACTTTTTAGCTTTCTACCACTCGTGATTAATGTGATTATTCACTGGAAGCAATTGATTCCTGACCTACCTACCATAAAATCTATTTACAGTAACCGTCATAGTGGCGTCCTTATTTATTTATTTATTTAACAATACAATTACACGGCATTACAGTGTTGAACCAATACACCGAGCAATACAAAGCTGTTGGGTTTAGAATAACACCTCTCCATTTCTTGCGTGGATGTTGTAAGAAGCAACTAAGGATATAGGATCAGGTATATTTTAGGCGGCAGGTTAGCAACTTGTCATTGTCACTATTATACCTGTCAACTCAAATGTGAAAATGAATTGTCATAGTTTTGTCTATGCAGCCTTTCGTGTCCTCTGCCTACCTCATCTAGGAATACAGGCGTGATGTATGTATGTATGTATGTCATACTTGTCATAGTGACTTGCATTGCTCTACAAAGGACGACTTATTACGTTCACAACTTACAACGTTCTGTGGTGGGTCAGGAATCAATTGGTTCACTTAACTTCATTAGGAGACATTATTGTAAAAACAATAATAAAAACTCTTGCCGTCCCTCTCTTCTTTACAGACTGGCGAACATAATGAAAGAGATAGCGCTATTGCCAGAGAACCTCCTTCGGATGCCGTCGGTGGGGCTCGTCAACCAATGGTACGAGAGATCGTTTGAAGAGATCATCCGGTTCGAGAAAATGGAGCCTGAACAGAAGGTGTTGAGCGAGTAAGTAGATACTTAAATAATACCACATAGGGCGTTTGTGCACTACCATGAATTTTACGGTCCGGCTTTTTCATTGAGGTCTCGTCTCGCTTGCTCTTCCATTAAATTGTATTGACGTGAGCGGGACGGCACGACAGACCTTGAAAAATCGGACGGCCGGACCGGAAAATTCATGGCAGTGCACAAGCGCCCATACAGTCAAGGAATTTGATAACTGTGCCACTTCGTACCTTTCCACAAGAAACGTTACTGTGACATACCATACTGTCTACTAATCAAAGCAATATAAACATACACATATGTACATATTCTCACGCCTGTATTCCCAAGAGGGGTAGGCAGAGCACATGAATTCAAAAATCCAGGGCCACGTTTAGCAATTTCAGGGTAAACGTGATATTGCAGTGACAGGTTGCTATACAATACTCTAACCCTTTCCCAGAGTCGACTCTTACGACACCCACGGAAAGAAAGGGGGAGGTGCTATTCTAACCCGGCACCACTCGGGGAGACAATAATCTTATAGATCACGTTTAACCATCTGTTTACCCTGAAATTGCTAAACGAGGCACTGGATTTTTGAATTTATGTGCTCTGCCTACCCCTCTTGGGAATACAGGTGTGAGAATATGCTGAATTGAATATGTATGTATGTATAATAAAACTTGCATTATTGCGTTCCAGGTTCTGTTCCCGGCTCGTCCACATACGCAACCGGCACGCCGACGTGGTGCAAACCATGGCCCAAGGAGTGTTGGAGCTGAAGGAGTCTCACGAGGTGGACTGCGGGCTGGAGCACTCCATACAGTACTTCCTGGACCGGTTCTACATGAGCCGAATCAGCATAAGGATGCTGATCAACCAGCACAGTGAGTAGACCATCAGACTTTTATTATGTGCTTTGTGGCCATCCGAACAGATTATAGGAAAATTAAATATATTTCACTTTCTTTTGATCAAAATATTATGCATTTTTAGAGGATTTTGTTCGATTAATTTCTAATTTTCGTTAACAATGTATCTGTGACCGAAACGCTGTGTGAATTCTGTGATTGATTGATGATGTCACAGGCAGGTAAATAAAGTTGACAAAGCTTACGTGTTTAATTTTTCATTGACAGACCTTTGTTTACCTGCCTGTGACATCACAGACGTCATGTGATTGACTCTATTTTCTAAACAGCGTTTTTCGCTCGAGTTTGAGAATTTTAACTTTAATATTTATTTCCTTTATAAATACAGATAAGAATCCGGAAATACTAATGTTTATTACATTATGAAGAATAGATTTAAAATGTAAACTTCGCAGCAACTTTTTTATAAGAAACACCCTCTCCCCAGCGATCCTATTCGGCGAACAGCCAGTGGGAGCCAAGCAAGCCTCCGTGAACGGCATCGGCAATGGCGGCCGCCACATCGGGTGCATCGACCCGGCCTGCGACGTGGTCGGCGTCGTGCAAGACGCGTACGAGAACGCGCGGTTCCTCTGCGACCGGTATTACCTGGCCTCGCCGGACCTGCAGCTGCTGCAGTGCGGGGGTGAGTGGGGAAGCTCTGGGTGAACTGGTCATGGGGAATTAAGACACTTTAGGCTAAAGGCTGGTCGCGGAGCACAGCGTAGTTGAAGCGTCCACGTGCTGCCATCTATCTCTGTCGCCTGAGTAAACTGTTCACGGCGACACAACACACTTTAGGCTAAAGGCTGGTTGTGCCCGCTGCTATCTCTGTCGCACACGTGCATTGATATAGCCCTCACGCTCGCACAGTGCGAATTTAACGCACTTTAGGCTAAAGGCTAAAAAACCAGTGCCACGTTTAGCAATTTCAGGGGAATCAGTTGGTTACGTGATATTGCAATGACAGGTTCCTAGCCCATCGCCCACAATACACTGACCCCCTCCCAGAGTCGACTCTTATTTATTTTATTTATTTCTTTTTATTTATTTTAAGAACAATTACAACAATTACAATTACAATTATCGTATGACACCCATGGGAAGAAAGGAGGCTTTTTATTTTTGTACAATAAAGAGTTATTTTCTTTACCTCACAATCTTGTTTCTATCTTTCCAGTGCCGGACTTAAGACCCATGCCGGTGGTATACGTCCCCTCTCACCTGTACCACATGCTGTTCGAGCTGTTCAAGAACGCGATGCGCGCCGTCATGGAGCGCCACGAGGGAAGCCCCCCGCCCATCATCGTTAATATCGTGCCGG
Source organism: Adoxophyes honmai (assembly GCA_005406045.1). NCBI lineage: Eukaryota > Metazoa > Arthropoda > Insecta > Lepidoptera > Tortricidae > Adoxophyes > Adoxophyes honmai. Next base: position 18,880 of record BHDV01009633.1, read on the forward strand.
GGAAGGAGGATGTGTCTGTTAAGGTGAGTGTAAATAGACTTGTGTACTGAGTTAAAAAAAATCTAATTAGTCCGTTCGTTACATTATAGAAAAATATGGCTTTTTTTTTCTTAAATGACTAAACATCGAGAAAGTTATAGATCATGAAACATCCGGCTTGTAAACTTCATGCCTTGGTATAAATTGTACAAGGATATTTCCTGTAAAAATTGAAGAATATTCTGATGCAGTGGTTTTGTTATTAGAGAAACAGGAACTCTAACAAATAGTCCAAAACGTTATTAAAAATCTGCAGCAGATTCATAAAAATTGTAGCCAGATGAATGAAGCGATGGAAACGCTCGTAGAAGCGCCCATGTACTACTTCCAACTTCCTCTCTTGTGGATTTCGATTCCCAGGCATAACATCTGCCTGGAGAGAGATCTCCTTATTGGAGTCTTTCCTTACAAAATTATATTACTATTGTTTTGACATAAATTGTATCTTATAATGTCTACTTGTCCACAGATGTCGGACCTCGGCGGCGGCATCCCGCGCAGCGTGTCGGACCTGCTCTTCAAGTACATGTACAGCACGGCGCCGCAGCCGTCAAAGTCGGACGAGCACACTGTGCCGCTCGCTGGTACGACGTTATCATTATCATTGATATTACTATCAAGATTGTTATCATTATCAAGATCGTTATTATTAGTATCAAGATCGTTATTATCACTATTAATATCGATGTTGTCACTATTAAGATCATTACACTAGATTATTATCACTATTAAGATCGTCATCACTATCGATATAGTTATTATCATTATTCAGACCATTATTATCACTATCAAAAACGTTATTATCACCATCAAGACCGTTTTTATTATATTAGTATCTAGATCTAGAGCGTTATTGTTTGTAACAAGATCAAGAGCATTATTATCACTATCAAGAGTGTTGTTATCACTATCAAGATCATTATTGACATAATCAAGAGCGTTATTCTTACTATCAAGATCAGTTTTGTCACTATCGATGTCATTATTATCACTATTCATTCATTAGTTCAGAGTTCATTATTTTTACTTGAGATCGTTATTATCACTATCAGAATCATTACTACCACTATAGAGGTCGTGATCGTGATTATAACTATTAAGTTCATTATAACAACTATCACGATCATCATTATCACTCTCAAAATCATTATTACCAATATCAAGATCATTATTATCCCTATCAAAAACTTTATTACGTAGCGTCATTGTATTCAATAGGTTCAACTGTATCTTTTATCACAGGTTACGGCTACGGGCTGCCGATCTCGCGCCTGTACGCGCGCTACTTCCACGGCGACCTGTCGTTATTGTCCTGCGAGGGCCACGGCACCGACGCGGTCATCTATCTCAAGGTAAGAAGTGGCCCTGCGCCATAGAGGATAGAACCTATAGAGAAACAATGTTCGAAACCCCGGTCCGCAAATAGTTTGTTGATTTCAACATACTAAACGTCACCGTCACTGTCACAGAAACTGTACAGAGCCAATAACCGCAGAGAAAAAGGCACTAGCGTTACGCGCGATCTTGGACCGGCCAATAAGAGCACAGCGATCACTTCAATTGTTTTGCGGAATAATTTCCGAACAACCAAGATGACATTAGTACTCTATAGGTTCTATCCTCAATGCCCTGCGCAGACGACAGACTATCCGCGACGGAGTTTTTAGTCTGTGAAAATAGAACCTATGGAATTATATGCAGTAACGCATGCAAAAGTCCAGGCAAATGCAAAAGGCAGACTTTTTCGTTAATAGGTTCTAGGGTGGGTCAGGAATCAATTGGTAATCAATGCGTAATTGTATGCATGTTTATTCCTTTTATAACAAAGTGTTTACTTTCTTTCAGGCACTATCAAACGAAGCCAACGAGCTCCTCCCGATCTTCAACAAGACTTCGACAAAGTTCTACCGGCCGTCCGCCCAACTCGCGGACTGGTCGGGCTCTCTCAACACCGCGGGGGTCGCTAAAAACAGCCGCGAGAAGCTCTCACCGCTCTCCCATAGCCTCTAGGAGACGTGAGGGGTCCATGAGAGAGCCACGGACCCCTTAGGACAAGTTATGGACCCCTAAGCCGTTTTAAAACCAACCCCCCGTAAATTCCGTTTAAAATCGTGAGTTGTCCATTTGAGTAGTTTTTTTGCTAGTCCCCCCCTAGCATAGGCTTCCCCTAGGCTAGGTAAAATCCCCCTACGGTAGGCTCGTCTAAAGCCCGGTCGTGGAGCACAGAAATTTAAGCGTTGACCCGCTGCTATCTCTGTCACACGCGTGCAGTAATATTGCACTTGAGCACGTGTGAACGTGAGGGCAATATCACGAGTGCGACAAATAGATAGCGGGTCAACGCTCGAATTTCTCTGTGCTCCTCGACCGGTGAAATCCTCCTACGGTAGGCTTATAGTCTATTAAGTTCTCATGTCGTATGTTATTTACTAGGGGACTTCCTAGCTTCACCTCGCTCCTAGATAGTCTCGGTTTACAATCGCCCTAGAGTAAACTAGGATTGGGATCCCCTAGGATAGGCTTCTGATCATCATAAGATAGCCTAGCAGATCTAGGACAGTTTTTCCCAAACTATCGACTAAAAATACCGGAATGCATTAGGTTTTACTATTAGTAAAAGTTACGAAAGGGCAGTAGAAGATTAGTAAACGCAGAAGTTTGGGAATCGCTGCCCTCGATGTAAGATTGTTAGTCAACCTAAAAAAGAGATATCATATCTAATTTACTTGTTGTTTTTTGTTAATAAATCAGAGGAAGGGAACCTTTTCAAAAATACCTTTTTTTAAAGTCTATAGAGTGGGGTTTAGGAATAATCGTATGAAATCCATATCATTGAAAAGGAGTGGGGATTCAGAAGGGGGTTGGATATGGAAAATGTATGAAAAACGCTGTTTTAGTTTAATAAATTGTAGAGGGCTTATTGTCTAACGCGTTAGGTTTTATTCCCTTTTGTATGGTCCAACATTTTAAAATATTTTTATCTGTCCATATCATAATGACCAACGTTAAACCTGTAACCTGTGGTCAACTAAACCTATACTAGAGACCTTTAGGTACTTAAAAGATGGTAAACAATCTTGACGTGTCTTTTTATTTAAACATACACTTTATAAATCAAAATATTTACATTTTACAATTTAGGTATGAAAAAATCATTTACTTTCATAATTGAATTGTATATTGTAACGATTTTCATTTTTAGACTGTGTATTTCAATAAAAAGACATGTCAAGATTGTTTACCATCTTTTAAGTACCTAAAGGTCTCTAGCATAAGGCCGACCTTACACCCGTAAGTTTTACTTACGTAAGTAAGGACGGAGCTATCTGCAAAAAGAGAGACGAGCATTGCTGTCTTATTCTAACTTATAGCTGCGTCCCTACTTGCGTAAGGCCAGCATTACACCTGTAAGTTTTACTTACGTAAGTAAGGACGGAGCTATCTGCAAAAAAGAGACGAGTATTGCTGTCTTATTCTAACTTATAGCTGCGTCCCTACTTGCGTAAGGCCAGCATTACATCTGTAAGTTTTACTTACGTAAGTAAGGACGGAGCTATCTGCAAAAAAGAGACGAGCATTGCTGTCTTAACTTATAGCTGCGTCCCTACTCGCGTAAGTAAAACTTACAGGTGCAAGGCACTTAATGATACAAGAGACACCTAACGCGTTAGACCATAAGCTCCCACCGACCGTACATTGTTTTTTCTTTCTAAAAATCGTTTTAGAGCTCGAAAATACTCAGTAAGTTTTGTTAAAATACTCCCCGAGGGCCCAAGCGTTTGTTTTTTAAATATTTTTAAATGTGATACTTGGTTAAGGATATTTGTTTTATTTAAGGCCGTTGATTGGCCAAAGATTGTAAAGGTTGCTTCATAGTTCTGTAGGCTAGAGAGAGACAACACAAGCGAGATAGAATACGTCATTAAGTGTCAAGTCAGATGGAAAGTTAGACTTCATCATTAGGCTGCCTTTCCACCAAAGCTGTGCTATGCAGCTATGCTGCGAAGACGTATTAAGCTGCGCAACGGAATCCGTTTCCTATGTGCACCAATGAATATGATTGGTGGATATCAAACGCATCCGTAGGATCGTAGCCTAGCACATCTCTGGTGGATAAGCAGCCTTATTCTATGAAATTGATCAAATTTTAAATAAAGGGTCTGGCCGGACTGGTATAGTAAAATCGCCCCTGGCT
>BHDV01009644.1:16289-43374 GCA_005406045.1 Adoxophyes honmai
TCGGCTTCGGCCGAAGGTTTTGATGAAAACCGATTAATCGGCTTCGGCTTCGGCCAAAATTGTACCTTCGGTCGGACACTAGTGAGAGATGTCATAGCCTGACTAGATGACAGTTGGTGGACAGTCTTGTTTAAAGACAATGTTCGTTGATAGACGTAGTGTGGAATATACAGCGATCACATAACGTGTAAATTCAGTGTGATTTCCGCATTGGATTTCCCAATATCACAACAATCTGACGTCGTAGAGCCGTCATATCAATATGTCAAAGAGACAACAGATATGACAATGTTATTTAGACGAAATATAGGACGTAATGTGTGAACGACGGGTGTAATATTATGTGAATGCCTACCCCTCTTGGGAATACAGGCATGAGAATATGTATGTATGTCATATAATTTTATTACAATGAAAATATTTTTTTTGAGACTTTTTAATTTTAGAATTAAGACAATTTGCAGCCTTCAGTTAGCACTTTAGATTAAAAAAAAATACTACTATTTTTTACTTTTTGTACTTTTAGGTGTAAAAAAGGTATAATCTATCCGAGATGGATCACATCTCTTTGATTAAAGTCTCTACTTGTTGAATACGAAATCTGATCCGCTTTCTTTCAGTCTGTAACTACTAAGGTGTCTAAAACTTTTCAAATCAGCCATCTGTGTCATTTCGTTTCTAATTAAAATTCTTCCTTAAAAGTCAAGTTAATCAATATACCTATAGCACAAGACAAATAGGTACAGAAGTGAATCTCCAGACAAAGTGCACTCCTGAGCGTCTAGTGTGTTCATTTCGAATTCGTTTGCGAGTAATCGCAAAATTGTATGGAAACCGAGACAGCGCCGCCAGCGGAACGTTTGCACAACTGCCACAGTCGACACGTCTCCATAAATTCCGCGACAACTCGCAAATGAATTTGTTAACGACTGCACCATCGAATTGAACACACTAGACGCTCAGGTCTCGCGCAACGACATAATAGACACGAATCTCAGAGTACCCGAAATCGACGAGCATGTATGAAGAAACTAATGAACGTGATGAAACAAAAGAGATATGTCAGGATCGTAGCAAGTGGAACAAAGTGGTCTCTGCCTACCCCTGTGGGAAAGAGGCGTGACGGTATGTAAGTATGTATGTATGTATGTATCTCAGACACGTTATTTCAGAACAGTTGGGACCTTCTAAGTGCGCTCGCCGTCCGCTTGAGACAAGCCACTGTAAACATTGATTTATACTACTACATATCTAGTTCAATGACTGTAAACGATTCTGCAACAATTCCAAGAGTGTTTCTAGTATTTTTTGTTATTACACAAAATTACGCTCCTTGGGCTTCACTCTACGCATAATTGACATACCATGAGGCGACCGCCGAGCGTTTTTAAAACTGAAGTACGTACGCTTGATTGACTTCTGTATTTCTCTGTTCTCTGCCTATAGTCTCTTTAATTAATTGCTCCGCGTCTCTTTTGTGCCTGTAATTGCCAGGTTGGCAATATCACGCCGCAGCGGACTGATGCGATTAGCGGGTGAATTCACGAATAGAGTGATAATTAAAACGTTTCGATTAAGCTTAGAGCAGGTAGAGGTATTTATAATAGATACCCGACCGTGTGATGTTTTAAACATAGGACTAGTAATAGATAGGTTTTATTTCACTCCGAACGCGTGATGGTATAAACCAGGGATGGCCAACTAAGGCGCAGCGCAGACGGCAGTCTTTTTATGCGATCGAGTCAGCGGCGCGCAAAAAGTCTGCGTGGATTGTATGCATTATGCGCCGCACTTTTTGCGCGTCGTGTGCGTTATTCTATGTAATTCCATAGGTTCTATTTTCACATTCTACGTGGATTGTATGCATTGTGCGCCGCACTTTTTGCGCGTCGTGTGCGTTATTCTATGTAATTCCATCGCTTCTATTGTCACAGACTAAAAAGTCTGTCGCGAATAGTCTGTCGTCTGTGCAGGGCCTTAATTAGACCCAAGACTGCAATGTCTACTTACGAAGCGATATGCGACCAACCAATCACAACCTCTTGAAATGTTAAATTAAACAGCGTAGTTTAGTACACAAATATGTGTTAATTTTTATTTCGTCAAACGAGTACGACATAATATTTTTTTATTTTGTAGAAAAATGCTGACTCGCGTAATAATATTGAACATGAATATGTTTTTTTTGCTTTGGGACCGGTTGGCCACCCCTGGTATAAAGTAACACCTCTCCTTTCTGTGGACGTCGTTAGAGATTACTAAAGAGGCAATGTTTAAGCCGTACAAGGCAATTGTAGTTGCAAAATTATTCCATAGATGTCGCTGTATGCCATTCGTACTTGGTAACGTTTGGCTACCCTGAAAAGCCTAAGAGCTTCTCATGAGCTGCCGGCATGGCACGGCAGGTCATGGCAAAGGATTTGTTACTGACAATTCTTATTACTATGAGTTTAGAATTCATGTTACTTTATTTGGATACAACGATGCCGCGGCATGCCACAGCATGCCGAAGCATTCCACGGGTTATTTTACAGGATGCTGCGGCATAACTTGCCGTGCCGTTCCGTGCCATGCCGGCAGTCAGCGCCGGCCTTTATCATTATTGTGTTGAGAGATTTTTGAGATTGGAAGTACTAATAGATGCAGATCATTAAGAGCTATCGAAGTAGAAACTGTATACCTACACTATAGAGTTCAGAATTAAATACTTGTTCAGTTAAACGGTGTTTTGCTTCTACAATCCGGGAGTTCAAGGTGCAGTTTCGTACAGGCAATCTTGGGCAAAAGTATTGAGAAGTATACATACGTACAGTCATTATTTCACGTTTCGCAGCCACTTCTCGCATAACTTTATATCCATACAATACTATCAAGTTTTCTCAAATGGGATAGGCACAGCAGACAAAGCGTGCTATAGACGAAACTATGACTGTTTTTGTCTCGCAGCCAATTCCAGCATAATTTTATGTTCACAAACAGATGTAAGAGGTACATAATAGTGACAGGTTGCTAGCCTGTCGCCTAAAGCATACCTAAACCAATTTTCTAAGTCGCCTCTTACGACATCCGCGAATGAAATGATGAGACGTAAAGAACAAAATACGGTATTTTATAACAGAATTGTAAAAAATGTGAACAGAATTTAAATCAGCATTGTGCTATAAAAAAATAATTACTAATTGTCTACCAGCTGTTGCCTTTTTACGATCCATAAAGCTTTCAGTATAATTGTTTATTAAAAAAAAACTAATTTTCTTTTACAAATTAGTAATTCGACGGCCGGATAGCCCAGCGATTAGAGAACCTGACTGTGAAGCTTAAGGTCGGGGTTCGATCCCCGGTCGGAGCAGATGTCTGTATGATGCGCATGAATACGAATGTTTGCATATATAAGTCATCATCATCATCCCAGCCTATATAAGTCCCACTCCTTTCTGTATGAGAGGGCTTGGGCTATAGTTCCCACGCGGGCCCAGTGCGGATTGGGAACTTCACACACAACATTGAATTGCTTCGTCGCTGTGTGCAGGTTTCCTCACGATGTTTTCCTTCACCGAATAGCTCGTGGTAAATATCAAATTCGATATCGCACATAAATTCCGAAAAATTCAGAGGTGCGAGCCCGGGGTTTGAACCTACGACCCTCTGCTTGAGAGGCCACATATCGAACCGCTGGGCTACCACGGCTATACATAATTATACATAACATACATTATTCTCACGCGTGTATTCCCATGAGGGGTAGGCAGGGCACATGAATTCAAAAATCCAGTGCCTCGTTAAGCAAATTCAGAGTAACCAGATGGTTAAACGTGATGTTGCAGTGACAGGTTGCTAGCCCATCGCCCACAATACAGTAACCTTTTCCTTTATTATTATTTATTTACTTAATTAGTCCATCGCCATATTGCTATTAACCCTTAATTTGGCAGTGTACATCATGATGTACATTGTCAAATGTTCTTTTTTTTTATTTTTTTGTAACTAAAATTTTTGACTTAGTTTCCCTGCGAGGAGGCTCGAATTCACGACTTTTTTAATTCTTGCCAAATTAAGGGTTAACCATTACTGTTTCTAATTAGATCGTAGTTGGAAAGTCGTAAGAAGATTGCTTTAATTATAAAGGGTCTGCACTATGAACCCTTGAAGATCCCTTGTCCGTTTTGAGGGGCCACTAGATCGATGTATAAAAGTAAAAGAGAACACCCTTTTTTATTTCGCTGTAATAACTTAAAAGTAGAACTGACTATTTCTATTTCTTCCGTAAATATAACAAAAGGTGACTACGGAAATAGGTTTAGGCGACAGACTAGCAACCTGTCACTAGTATACATTTTTTATTAGTTTTCATACCAAAAATTATGTTAATAGTGTCTACCGCAGAACATAAGTTTGATGGTGAATACTTTCGTAGCCTTTATTTTTTTTGGACAGTAAACTACTAATTTTTAAGTATCAAAACTCTTGATTTGCTTTTGCTGAAACGAAACTTAGAAAAAGCGCTTTAAATAATATTTTTCAAGTAACAAGAACCACACACAGGTTAAAGATTACCCGTCTAAGAGCCGTTTGCATGTTTCAAATCTCAATTTATTCATACTAAAGTCCTAACTTGGAGATTTCTGCGAATGCAGATGTGATTCGACTACGCTGTACCATTTGGTTTGTGAAACCCGCAACACGGTAACATCTAAACCGGGCAGCAAATGGCTAATTGAGACTCAAACTCCGTATAGAATTTCGCTTCAATCAGTTTAGCTCTTGAAGCGTGAAAAGGTAAACAGACGGACATTCGTACACGTATACATGACGTCAAAGTGAGCTAACTAACTAGCCATACTAAGGCTCAATTCACACCAGAAGAGCAGCGCAGCACGGCGTAGCGGAGCGCAGTTTCAGTGTCATGAGAATTTAAACTTTATTTTTATTACCATAAGACTTATTATCGCATGAGAAACTCTAACGATGCGCGCGGATGCCCGCGGATCCGCGGGAATTCCAGCGCATTCCATAAACAAAGCCGTGCGACTGCGCGAGCTGTCGCGGGAATGCCCGAGGATGCTCGAGTAGTCGCGACGGCCGCTGTCAATACATATGTCAATATGTCAATAATTATGTAAATTCCAGCGACTTCCTACGCATTCCAGCGGCTTCTCGAGCAGTCGCAGGAATCCTCGCGCATTCTCCACGGAGCGGGTCGCTGCGCTACGCCGCGCTGCGCTGCTCTTCTGGTGTGAATTGAGCCTTAGTCATTTCGTTCTCAGTGACAGTCCGTTGACGGCGGTGGACAGACGGCTTATTACTCAAAAAGACGTGCATGAGTGAGCCGCACGGCAATTCGTGGCTTATCTCTAAATATTTACATCAATGGCAATAACCTTTGATTTTAGGTCAGAGCCTACTTCCCAAGATAGAGACGGACGACTCTTAATCAATAACATTTTTTAAGTAGCCTATACCCGTCCGAAGAGTCTGTTAGCTGAAGTGGGGATGAGCAGGCTGTTTCAAAAATAAAGGATAAACATAAGGGACCAAAAGCTCTTGAGTAGTGATCGTACAAATCATACATTCATCACGCCCGTATTCCCAAACAGTGTAGGCAGAGCACACGAAACGCTGCATAGACAAAACCATGACTATTTCTCGCTTCGTGGCCACTTCTAGCATATATTCTAGGTTTTACCTTAACCAATTTCATTAGTCGCCTCTTGGGAAACTCACGGGAGTATAGTGAGGTGTTATTTTAAGCCTTCACACACGGCAATGTTCCTTAAGGTATAAAAAACATCTAAACAGTTGTCGTCTAATTCATTGAACCTCGCTTCCGTGTTATTGAATTAACAAAGTAGGTAGATCTACATAGAACCTCAAAATCAGGCAAACGCTCGCTCCATTGTTTTCATGATAAAGGGACATTTGAAATTGACTTCCAAGTTTTCTTTGTCGCTGTTTATTTGGTTATAACGCGGGATATTCGTCAAATTTTAAGCACCCTCTAACCCTCAAGACAATCCCTTGTTTAATCGCGAAGGGGTTGAAGGAAATCATTAATGGAGTTAAGTGGTGAAAACGGGAGAAAATTGCACATTTCGAAGTGTTTGAGTATCAGGGAGTTGAAAGGTTAAGGTTAAGTGTTGTTTTCGATTATTGAGGAAGATGGAGGTCATTTTATTGGTAAACAATACATACACACCTGTATAGTGGTAGGCAGAGCACACGAACGCTAAACAAAACCCCGACCATCACACGTTTTGGACTTCTAGCATATTTTTTAGGATTCAGGGAAGTACAAGTGACAGGTATATGTATACTAACCTGTCGCCTAAAATATATTTTAACCTATTTTTCCTTAGTCGAATTTTACGAGATCTGAGGAAATAATGAGGTGTTATACCTACTAAACCCAGCACCACACGGCACTGCAAATATTTAACGAATATACTTACAGATTCTCACGCCTGTATTCCCAAGAGGGGTAGGCAGAGCACATGAATTCAAAAATCCAGTGCCACGTTTAGCAATTTCAGGGTAATCATATGATTAAACGTGATATTGCAGTGACAGGTTACTAGCCCATCGCCCACAATACACTAACCCTTAAAGAATATATGAGTAATCTATTAAGAAAAAAGTCACTGGCCTCTTAGAACAAAGATTAAAATAAAATTCACTCTGCAGCGTGGCGTATAGAAATCCAAAGCCCCTGAAAAAGGCAAAGGCACGTAACGAAAAACAAAGTTGTGACAAACGAAAAACAATTCGCCGAACTGTGTGCTTGGCATGAAGCTAGGTTTAAACGCGGCTAATGACGTGCTCCCGGGCACAGACTTATATCGAAGTAGATACCGCAAGTTCCTGCATTTGTATAAAAAACAAACTTGCTACTTTTTCTCTACCTACTGTAACCATGAGTGCTTTAGTGATAGGAATTGACAGTCCGAGTGAAACCGATTCAAACCTTTGGGTAACACCACCTTTCAAATTGTCCTGTCTTTATGCAATTAAACCTAATCTAATTGGTACGAAACTAAATGGAATTGCGTCAAAGGAACAGCATTGCTCTCCCTTTTAGCACGCGGAATACATACATTGGTGTCATCTACTTCGATATAAGTCTGTGGTCCCAGCAAATGGCAAAGCAAATGGTCTGGGAATATTTTAGTGGACCCTCTGAATAGGGTTCCGTGGGATTACGGACTGTATGCATAATAACTAGAACTACGTAACTCACGTGGTCGGTTTGGGAGGACACCTTTCTTACGTGAATGTCGTATGGCAAGGGAAGTGGGTTAAAGTTTGATTTAGGACACCGGCTACCAACCTTTCATCATTTGATTTAACCAAACGAGAGTAAAAAAATGTTTTTCGTGACTTTTACGTCACGCGGGCCCAGTGCCGATTGAGAAGTTCCCACACTATACCTTATCGGTTTAGGTAGTTAAAACAATATAAACAATCTTGACATGTCTTTTTGTTGAAATACACAGTCTAAAAATAGAAAACGTTGCACTATACAGTTCAATTATGAAAGTAAATGATTTTTTCATACCTAAATTGTAAAATGTAAAGATTTCGATTTATAAAGTGTACGTTTCGATAAAAAGACACGTCAAGATTGTTTACATTGTTTTAACTACCTAAACCGATAAGGTATAGATGTTTTTTTTACACCTTGGCTACCATGACTTCCATAGTTACTAAAAGTAATTAAGTAATTATTGTCCACAGGTCTACCGAATGACTTATCAGTGTGCTGGCATCAGTACCCGTACACTTTGGGAATCGTATTCTGCAAACTACGGGCACTCATCTCTGAAGCGTAAGTACAATACAATATACAGTATGATATTATTTTTGTCACACTTGTTCGTCAATGATGTTATTACATGCGCGTATCATACATACATACATCACGATTTTATTTCCAAACGCGGTAGGCAGATCACACAAAATGCTGAATAGACAGAACAATTACTATTTCACGTTTCGTAGCCACTTCTTGCATTTTTTTTATGATGTTATGAGGGGTAGAATAGTAAGAAATATATTTTGTGTGGCGTCAGATTTAGAATAACACCTTTCTTCCGTGGATGTCGTAAGAGGCAACTAAAGAAATAGGTTCAGGTATATTTTAGGCAACAGGCTAGCAACCTGTGACTATTATACCTGCCAACTCTAAACCTAAAAACATATGCTCGGAGTGGCCACGACACTTGAAATTTTCTTGAATTTTTTGTTTTGTCATTGTACCATTTCGTGTGGTACTTATGCCTACCACATTACAGGTGTGATGTATGCAGGTATAATAGTGACAGGTTGCTAGCCTGTCGCCTGAAGCATGCTTCTGTCTAGTGCCTAACAAATCTCTTGCCACGATAAACATTTATGTTCTATGTGCAGATTCCCGGCGTATAAATAATTTAATTTCCCTGAGCGCTAAAAGCCCCTGTCAGACGGTTAGGTGGATGAATAGACAGACGGACAGACAAACGGACTGACAGTTTCTTTGGCGGTCTGATTCCGGGGCTATAACTATTTGTAGAAATTACTTAAATAAGTAATATATTAAATTATTTTAAAGTAATATATTAATATATTAAATTTGATGAAGTGTCTCGTATTCCCAATTTTTCTTTATGGAGCCGAAACTTGGTCTCTCAAGCTACAGGATCGACGCAAAATTGACGCCCTAGAGATGTGGTGTTGGAGACGCCTCCTAAAGATTCCCTGGACGGCGTTTCGCACGAATGTTTCTAATCTCAAGGAACTGGACATTAAAGAGCGACTTTCGTCAACTGTGCAACTGCGAATAATTAAGTTTTTTGGTCACATCCTGAGGAATGAGAACTCCATGGAGAGGCTGGTGGTTCAGGGCCAGGTGGAAGGCAAAAGAGCCCGAGGCCGATCACCCACTCGTTGGACCGACTCTATTAAAAAAACTACTGAGTCCACCTTGGTCCAGTGTACTCGTGATGCTTCTAACCGGCAGAAGTGGAAGCAAATTGCTAAAAGAGCAATCACCGGAAAAGAAGATCCTCCTAACACCGCTCCATGTACCTCGTCAGCGCAACCACGACCACTCTGACAAGAGTGAACGACTAAGAAGAAGAATATTAAATTATATTAGCTTTTGCTCGCGGCTCCGCTCGCGTTAAATTCGGGGTAGCACAGAAGAGAAAGCACACATACCAATTTAGTTTTCTACATTGAAAATTGCGGAATTCTCCACAAAGGAAATGGGGAGTTTTGAAGAGATAAATAGTAGCCTATGTCACTCTCCATGCCCTAAACTATCTCTACCTAAAAATCACGTCAATTCATCGCTCTGTTTAGCCGTGAAGGACGGACAAACAAACAAACAAACAAACAAACAAACACACTTTCACATTTATATACGGATACGTCCCGCCTCTAGCCCCAAATGAGGTAGGTACACGAGACCCTACATAGACAAAACCATGACCATTAAATTAAATTCTAAGGTTATTAGTTAATTAATTGTATTAGGAAAAAAAAAGAGAAGAAAGAGAGAAAGAGGAAAGAATCATATAGAAAAAAAAAAAAAAAAGAATAGAAGGAAAGGAGAAAAGAAAAAAAAAGGAAAGGGAGAGGGAAGGGAAAGGAAAAAAAGAAAAGAAAAGAAAAAGAAAGAAAGAAAAAAAAAACTAAGTAGTTGTAATTAATTTTAAGAGCACAATACTGTAAAACTGTAAATGTTGTGTCTTTACGCGGAGCGCACAGTTAAGCTAAAAAAAAAAAAAAAAATATCCTAAAATCAGCAAGGTACGGACCACGAGTCCGTAGATGAAAAATTAGTTAATAAAAAAAAAAAAAACCATGACCATTTCACGTGGCCACTTTTAGTATGTTTTTATTAGGTTTCAAGTTAACGGAATAGCCTGCCGCCTAAAATATACCTTAACCTGTTTCCTTAGTCGTCTCGTACGACATTCACGGAAGAATTGGAGAGAGGTTATTCTCTTATTCTAAAGCCGACACTGCACGGTTAATATAATGTATTAAAGGCTTTTAAATATCATGGTTTTGAGAGATCTAAAGTAAAAAGGAACCCGTATAGGACCACTTTACTGTCCGCTGTCAAAATCTGTGCAAAATTTGTCGTTTTTAACTCCCATACGTTAAGATTTAGTCTGCTTCTCCATTTGAAAGGTTTTGGGCTGTAGTTCGCTCTCGGGCCCAGTGCGGATTAGGAACATTGATTTCATTTCATCATAGTGTCGGCTACACTAAAATTCATTGAAATTGCACATAAATTCCGAAAAATCCAAAAGTGCGAGTTTGAGATTCGAACCCTCGACCCTCTACTCAAGTGTAGGTAAATTCGCTGCATACCAAAACTCTGCCAAAACACCCAAGATTCTTTCACCCGTTTTAAGATTAAAAAAACAACAAACCCATTGAATAAAGACGATTGAGCAGAAAAAAACCAGTCAAGCGCTCACCACGTATTCGGGAACCTGTTACGAGCCAGTGAAGGCAATTACAATATTATATTGAATATTGAACTCTTATAGCGGTAACATAAGAGCTAGTTACAAGAGGGAAGCAAACTTTTTCTGTTAAGATTTTCTTTGCCCAGTGTTGCGCGCTTCTGAATATTATTATGAGAGTTAATTTCCGGAAAGATTGTATACGTAAACTTTTAGCGTGTTAAACTTCCTACATATTGTTGATTAAGTTTCTTTTAATATACATACCTATTGTATCACATGTACATGTATCACGCTTGTGTTCCTAAATGGAGAAGGCAGAGCATACGGAAACCATGACTTTTCACGTTTCGCTGCCACTTCTAGTATAATTTTAGGTTTGCGGATGCAACAGGTATAATAGTGACAGGTTGCTAGCCTATCGCCTAAAATGTATACAACCACACCTGTGTTCCCAAATGGGGCAGGCAGATGTGTAACTATTTGAAAAAGATACAGAACAAATAGGCTCAGATAATGATACTACCATTTAGGTTGAGAGGAATAAAAATTAAAATATATATGAGTAACAAATATGAAAATGGTTTCGCGGCGCCCTTCAATACCTTCTGCGGCGTCCCAGAGCGCCGCGGCGCACAGTTTGGGAACCCCTGCCCTAGTGTATCCTTGGCTTTATTCTAAACCCGACACTATACTGCAAAGAACACTTGGATTTAATGTCGATAAACGGATAAAGCTAAAGCAATTGGCAAAATGATGGGTAAATTGTTTTCCGAGAACCGAAGAGGCGTTGAATTATCTTATCTTGGAAATCAGTGAAGTAATCTATCGCACCGAATTCTCGCGATCATGAAAAGGTCCCGAGAATAAGCATTTAATGAGGTAGAGAGAATGTACAGTCGGCGTCGCAAACGAAATTGTGAGCTTTCATACATGTCTTTAAGCACAGGTAAACACGATTTTTGAGTTTTGAGTTCTGTACCTAGTGCCGATTTTGTTTTTTTTTTTAGTGCGACCCTTCCCCCTCATCCCTGTCACAAATCTTACAAACTACCTATATTATGACAAAATTTTAAAATATTTAAGTCTTTTCATTGTAAAATGTACTAAAGCTTTATTTGCAACAAGCGGACGCCCGCGACTTCGTCCACCTAGATTTTGGTTTTTTCCGGTAAAATTTTTTTTTTTGCTTTCGGACCAACGGGCATGCGGTCTGTCTACATTTTCTTGCATAACCGGGATCTCCAGTCCAAAATGCGCTTGCTCCCATTTTAAAGGTAATTTGCTTGTATTTACCTTGAAACAATCTATTAAGTTGAAATTCTACACCTTGTCAGATAATAGATTATCAATCATAGATCACACATTTTATGTTTTTTTTTTACATACATACATATTCTCACGCCTGTATTCCCAAGAGGGGTAGGCAGAGCACATGAGTTCAAAAACCCAATGCCACGTTTAGCAATTTCAGAGTACCTAACCAGATGGTTAAACGTGATATTGTAGTGATAGGTTGCTAGCCCATCGCCCACAATACACTAATCCTTTCCCAAAGTCGACTCTTACGACACTTTGGTTACTTCGGTTTTTTTACTTGGTATATTATTTTGAAAATAAGCTAGAATCAAATCAAATCAAATTTATTTATTTGTTCAACAAAGGTTGTACATAAGGTTGTAGAATTAGCTTATAATCGCGAAATAGTCGTGAATTTGTCTATGTAACATTCGTATCCTCTGCCTACTCCTTTTGGGAATAAAAACCTGATGTATGTACGTTTTTGGAGGAAATAATAAAAATGTATGAGTCTTTTGTTGGCGATTGTGCCTTAATGTTTATGTGTATCAAGGTATCAAGGTACAAAGCTATGTATGTTATTTGTTGGTAGGTATTGATTAAATTCTCCTCTTCAAATTCGAGGCGGATTTAAATTGCTATCTATCGCTTATTGGTACTCGATTAGGTATTAGATTAGATTAGTAGGAACTCAGGTATAGAGACTTCAATGAAGGGCAATGCCTAAACAAATGAAAATCTTGACACGCTCCACTGAACAAATGTTATTATTTGACTAGCTGTGCCCGCGACTCCGTCCGCGTGGAATAGTGACTTTGTGTAATTTTTCCCGTTTTTTTCCCACATTTTGCAGTGTTTCTTCGCGTCTATTGGTTGTAGTTTGTAGTGTGATGTTATATAGCCCAAAGCCTTCCTCGATAAATGGTTTATCCAACACAAAGATTTTTTTTCGATTCGAACCAGTAGTTTCTGAGATTAGCGCGTTCAAACAAACAAACAAAATCCTCAGCTTTATAATATTGGTATGGTATAGGTACAGATAAAAAATACGGTCAATCCTTCCCACTCCAAGCATGCTGCGCCCATTTTTAACCGACTTCAAAAAGGAGGAGGTTCTCAATTCGACGAAATTTTTTTTTTTTTTTTGTGTATGTTACTCGATATCTCGAAAACCCGTGGACCGAATTCCCAATCCCATTGGCACGAAACCAGGATCTGATGATGGAATCTTGGAGAAATCGAGGGAACTCTTCAAATTTTATATGGAGATGTACGGCGTTTTCGATAATTTGTTGATGAAGTCAAGATTTTACATTGAGTAAACAGAATACTTTCAAAATATTGCTAATTTGAAGTCGGTTTTTTTTTTGTTTAAAATTATTTTTGTTGGCTTATATAGTGTCCCACTGCTGGGCAAAAGCCTCCCTTTTTTTTCCATGCTGCGCCCATAGCTTTTAAAAATAATTTAACTCAACCTTTTAATTACCTAACTTAAAATGTTTTGTTGTTTTTTTTTATTCTACGGACGCGGGACGCTCGGGAATTAAAAGACTTTTAGCAATTTGATATTTTTTTATATCAGCTGAGCTGTGTCGATGTAGTGGGCCTTTTTTTCTTACAATTAGTATTTTTTTCAATAACTTTGAACTGCGGTGTTCTGGTATTTAAAGCTCGTCACACATTAAGCAGATACGGTAAGATATCTGTTACAGAACATATATCTGTCAATATCGCTCCCTATACAACTCAATGAGCCACCACACACTGCGCAGATTTACCGTCAGGTATCTTTTGACACCGACATATGGAAAAATGACATTTATACGCAGATAAAATATTATCGTATATGCGTAGTCTGTGACGGGCTTAAGAAGCCCAATTTTTAATATGTATTATATTTGTAGCTTCTATACAAACCCCATTGATTGTCACCCGGGTGATCTTTTACATCTTACATAAGCTATGTTCAACAAATATTCTGCACTGAAATCCTAAACACTAAACAGAATACCTGAGCAGTCCATCTGTTAGTCGGTAAGTCGAATCTAAATGGACCTAATACATATTTAATGCTCAACGGAATATTCTAGAATGTTTGTACAAACAGCTGTATCTTGTTCCGAAACGTTTAACTAGCCAAAATGGTCAAACAACCACTTAAAAAGTAAAAAGATCCACAGCAAAGAATAACCTAGACCTAGATGGAACTCGAAGTCACAATATGGTATCAAAATTGGTGCATCCATTTGGGAAGTAAGTAAATAAGTATTAATCATATTGAATGCAGTGGCATTTTAACACGTGTCTGTTTTTCAATTAAATTTCTATTGAATTTTTGAGACTAAACAGCTCTAAACAATTATGTTGAAATCAAATTAACTAAACATTTCTTAGTAATTTCAAATTAAGGATTTGGTCTTGCTGTATTTTAACCTTTGTTCATACATTATATAGCTGTTTTATAAATATATAGCGAGATTTCTTAAGTGATTATAGAAAGAAATACTGTGGCAAGTTTGCTCGTTCTTCTTGCCAATCATAGTCTTTCCGAAGCGCTGGTAGACGCAAACAGAAGACGTGATTTTGAGAGCTCTTATAACATAAAACCACAGACAGAGACACATCAACCAAACACACAAATACGGCAAACTTAGAAAATTAAAAAAGCGTAAATAAGGTTTTATTTGTGTTACAATTTTGTCACTTAATGTGTAAGTAAGTGTGCCAGTTCGCCGTCCTATTTTTCCGTGAGCACGCGTGACAAATGACAGCTGTCAAGACTTATCAGTCGTGACAGGATAAGTCTTATAAATCGTGTCCGACAAGAAGGTTGGCGGGCACTTAACACAATAAAACATAACCTGATGGACAATATTTGTAATGTATTTTCTATTAAATGTAATGTATTGGGCTTGAGTCGCGTGACTTAAGTAAAGATAAATTAAATTCAGTAAATATAGTTATTTTTGATTCAAATTCGAAAAATGAGTTATTAAACGAATCGAATGAAATGTTGTTTCCTACGATGACATTAAAATTAAAATCGGCTATTCTCACAGTTTGGTGTTCTCAGCCTAATTACCGTAACAATTTTTATTTCTCACTTATTGTACTCAATCACGTAAAAAAATTAAAGTATATGAGCTAACATACTAATATATATATTTGGCATTAAAATAAGTTGGACCGTTTTCGAATTATTAAGCCGGAAAAAAATCCTGGCTACGGTAATTATGAACTGGGTGTTTTTGTTGACTACGGTAATTAGGGAGGAGGATTTGATTTGAATTGAGTACATAATTATAGAAAATAAAAACGATATTCGTGTCGGGAAGTATTTTTAATTAATTTTCTTATAAGTATAGATAGTCACAAGGATTAAAGACTTTGAAAAAGATAACAAAATAGGGATTCTTCCCTTTATGTATTTGTTTTGTAATAAGAAAATAACATAATATATCAATGCAGTAGAATCAAGTAGATAAATATTTTAATTAATATAGGCTCATGATCAGACCTAAACTTCTACTCGGCTTGTTATAGACATGTGTCTGTAGGTACTTATTTATGGAATAAACACCATACCATTACTTAAAAACTTTTAAAGATCTGATATGCATTTGGCCAATGTAAGTACATCTATGAATAAATTAATAGTCTTAAGAACATACAGACGTAAGTTTTGGTCTGATAATGAACCCTTATTATATTTATCTATTGCATTGAGATGCTAGTTTCAATATTTCTGCTTGTTTCTATTAATATATGCACTTTTTTAATCAAATATTCCCCTCAAATAGATCAGCGCTATTTTTTTTATAATAATCATATCACAAGAATTGATAGTTTGAATTTGCTGCCATTTTTGACCAAATAAAGCATGAAAAATTATCAAAAACATTGGTCACTATACACTACTTTCATACTACGGTAATTAGAAATTCTACGGTAATTAGTACCACGGTAGTCAGAACACGCACGTTTTAAAAAAAAATCTCTACATCTTAAACCATTAGGCATTCATCGTGAATCATATTGAATGGAGGCCAGACGAATGCCTTATTCCACAAGAGGACTAACGTAATTAATCAAAAATGAAAGTCCCAAACTCAGAAACGTGAATTAGATAATTTGAAATCCAAAGCTACGGTAATTAGATACTTACTTAAAGAACGGGCAAACCGGACGACACTCCTAAGTCTGTACCGTTCGGGTGCCACGGCACGGCTGATAGTTCGGGATTAATGCGATAGCGATGTCAAAATTTTTCGGCGTTTAGGAATAAAGACTTCCTAAACGCAAGTCTACGGTAATTATACTTGCGGGTGGGACACTCGTATCTTGGGAGATATATTGTAAAGTAATGATTGTATTAATCTGTCTTTTTGGGTAAATAATGAGCAACTATTGAACGATGTATAAATATAAACCTCATACCTATAATTTATTTCTGACAATTGTATTCAGTAGTTTTGCAAACAAAGTTGGGGCCGGGACAGCCTACGGTAATCGTAGAACGTGTGTTTGAAAAAATATATATGTATGATTTTTCATACATAGAGCTAAATTCTTGAAAATACCTCTAGGCACACGTATAAACTATAATTAAAAAATACAAGTAGGTCACTCGGAACATTTAGGAATATTTTATGGGCCCGGACATGCAAAATGTAGCTCTTGTGAGAATAGCCGAAATCCACATTACGACATTTAAAAAGTAATGTATTTGAGAGTATGTTACTTTTTTGTTCCATACATACATACATCACGCCTGTATTCTCAAATTGAGTAGGTTGAGCCCACAAAACGCTACATAGACCAAACCATGACTATTCCACTTTTGGTCTCCACTTCTAGCATATATTTTTAGGCTTTGAGTTAGCAGGTATAGTGATAAAATATGATTTAACTATTTCATTACTCGCCTCTTACGACGTCCACAGAAGAAATGGAGAGTTGATCTAAACCCGACACATGAAATACTGACTTAGCTCTAGTGCTATAACCTACTCGTGCCATAACCGAGTCGTCCAATCGGGTTGCCATCGGAAATCCATTCCATATGTAACGATATGCATCCATCCTGCTAGACAGTGGAAAATTGCTCGGAAATTGCCTTTTAAAAACGAGAGAGAATGGTTGAATAAGAACCCTAATTGGTACAGTCGCGAACCAGATTGTTGAGCCACTTACCTATGTTTGTAACTTGGTCGTGTAATACTAATCCAATAGCTGACATCTAGTCTGTCGCATCGGTCATTGATTACACGTCTAAATTGCGAACAGTGGCATGTGGCTCAACCATCCCGGTTTGTGACTGTACACACAATGACATGATTGACTTCTGTACTTTTATATGTTGCCTCTCTCTCGTTGAGTGTAAACAATATTGTCAGATGACTGGTGCTTTCGTGCAAAATATGTTTCGCTTACCATTTGAGGCACGTTCACAAAAAACGTGCGCATTCCTCGTCCATTTTGCCATTAAATTAACGTCAGCAATGGCGGAAGGAACCAAACACGTTCCAGTAATAAATCATTTGGCCGATTTTTTACATTTGACACTGTAATTGAAAAAGCGCGTATGGGCAAGCCTACGGGTTCTTCCCGTGTGATGTGTAGTCGAAACAATTTGACGTTTGACCTACCGCTGAACGTCGCAAAATAAGTAGCATCGACTGATTAAATTTGCAGCAATGCGTATGTCACTATGACGTTCAATTCGTTAGTTAATTCAGTATAGCGCTATTGTCTAACGCAGCAAAAATCTACATCGTTTTTAATTTGACAGTTGAGATCGAAAATAGCTTCGAAATTGATACATTCCAAAGCGAACTGACACTAAAACTGTGAAATTAAAAACGCTTTAGATTTGTAGTGTGTTAGACAACAGCACTACTGATTTGTAAAAAAAAGTGGTGTAATTATAGATATAAAATATTAAGAACTTAAGAATCAGAAAAATATACACGGTGACTTCTAATCCGTGATCAGGTACCATTTTTTCTAACTCAGTAATTGATGGCGATCACGCTGAACTCGTAATTACATGAAAAGAACTTGTTTTTTTTTAAACTTATTTTAATTTTTAGATAATTTTTATCCTAAAATCCTTGTCACTCTACTAATTTGTATCTAAAAGCTTATAACCTCTTTACAAATTTACTGGCAATTGATAATTTATGAGTAATAACTTGTAACTGTCATTGTCATATTGCATAAACAAAGACGTATAAAGTTGCGACCACACCAATACTTAAAAAGCGATGACTGTACGAATTCGCAGTGACCTCTCTGTTTTTGACGTATGCTCGCCGTTTTTTAAGCATTGGTGTGGTCGCAACTTTAAGATCCGTCAAATTTCCCGCCTTAGCGATGCGATGGCACATGACGTCGTCATGTTCATGTAGGATGACCATGTGTATTCAGTGGTAATTCTTTTCAATTAAGTTTTAACTTTCAATTAATTAAACAAAGGAGGAATTGCGTGAGACCTCGCTTAATAAGTTCAATTTAGGGTATATGTTAATATTTTCGGGTTCCTGATCACGGATTAAAAATCACCGTGTATAATAATACTTATTATTAACTGTGTAGGTCAGGTACAAAAGGATAAACAATTGGGTATCAACAGTGGCAATATTACTTGTACTATTATCTATTCTGTGGCAATATCAACATTAGTAATGATCATACGTCGCACTCCAGAGGGCATTTTCGTGGCATGTCAAAATGATAGATAAGGTTCACAAATAAATCAAATAATCAGAAGTATATGTACTTAGTATTTCGTACCTAGTATTTATAATGTACAATTCTAAATATTTTTGCTACTAAGATTGTACGTTACTTACGTGTTTATCTTTTAGTATTCATTCAATTTTAAATAAAAATACAATTGAATAGTATATAAAATATTTAATTTATTAAGCAGCTATGTTATACGAATATATTATTAATATTTTTTCTAAGTTCCTGGCGGTCAACGTTCTTCGTCGGCTTGAAAATATCCATTTTAAATGGGAGAACGTTTTTTCAAAATCGACTGAAGTAATTGGCAGGTATTTACGTTGTTGAAAATGCTTAAGTGTGTTTTTGTTAACGTTATTTGTTGTCTCAACCTCTTCGTTTTCAATTATACTATTTATCACTTTTAGTGTCTCATACCCGGGATTACAAATACTAAGTACATTATAATACTCATAAGTTAAGATTTTTTTGTTTACCTTACCTTGCCACGAAAATGCCCTCTGGAGTGCGACGTATGGTAATGATATTTAAGAACTAAATACCTACTTACAAAAATAATGGTAAGTACGTCACTAAGTTTATTACATTGCTTCTATCATCATCAGCCTATATACGTTCCACTGCAGGGCACAGGCCTCCTCTCAGTATGAGAGGGCTTGGGCGATAGTTCCCACGCGGGCCCAGTGCGGATTGGGAACTTCACACACAACGTTGAATTGCTTCGTCGCTGCGTGTAGGTTTCCTCACGATGTTTTCCTTCACCGAATAGCTCGTGATAAATATCAAATTCTATATCGCACATAAATTCCGAAAAATTCAGAGGTGCGAGCCCGGGGTTTGAACCCACGACCCTCTGCTTTGAGAGGACACATGTCGAACCGCTGGGCTATCACGGCTTGCTTCTATAAAATCCAAGAATTCCTTCAACTTGTAGAAAACTGTAACAAGACGCCAATTACGCAAATTTACTTTAAATTTTTCACAGTCTAACAATCTAATTTATTTTCAAAGGAAGTTTACTAAAAATTCTTAGTAGAAATAAATCACTTTTTTGTATATTGAATCATTAACTGCCGTGTGGTGTCGGGTTTAGAGAGACACCTTCTTCCGTGGATGTCGAACGAGGTAACTGTCTGTCTATCTGTCACTATAGTACCCCTGAATTTAAAACGCAAAAAATTGCTAGAAGTGGCTGCGATACGTGAAATAGTCATGGATTTGTCTATATAGTTTCGTGTGCTCTGTCCATAGAGGACAAAACCTATACACCATTGAATTTGTTCGAAGAAAGCATGGTGGCGTTCGCTGTGCTCTTATTGGCCGGCCCAAGATCGCGCGTAATGCAGTGGCTTTTTGCTCTATGGTTATTGGCTCTTTACAGTTTCTGTGACAGTTTGTAAGTTGAAATTAAGTGACGGTTTGCGGAACTGGGTGGCCATCATTGTTTCTCTAGTTGGTATGTCCTCTATGGCTCTGTCTATCCCAATTGGGAACACAGGCGTGATGTATAAATTATTAATTTTGGCGTCATTACATTACATTCGTAATGAGAACGTAACATATTTGTAAAAATATCCAACCTAAACATAAACATATGCCTAAATATCTCTAAAAAGGTCAACAAGACCATCGAACCAGTAGTTAAGGGCCAAACTAGGAGGAAATTGGTAAACATAAATAGGCTTACTATCTTTTTACCGCTTCCCAACATGGCAAGCTATCGTTTTGTCGAAATAAAAAACCTCTTTTGGCGAGAGCTTGGGAATCATGTAACGGAAAACGTTTCGGATATTGCTAATAAGAATACGTATTGTTTTGGAAAGTTTTTCTAAGCTTCTGTGTTTACAATGTTTCTTTGCTAAAGTGAATTCTAGTTATGATCGAGTTTGAGATTTTTGAAGGATTGGTTTGAATGTTAGTACAGATAGAAGATATGTTCCCCTTTCTTTTCTTGCCAATCTTGAAAATCTTCAGGAAATAAGTATTGTACGGGGGTTTCAGACGCGTATATCCGACCACTGGTTAAACTATCAATTTCCGGCCACCCCTGTATGTGTTTATGCATTTTCTATGCACCTTTCCACGTCTTTCGATTGAGTCTACCAGCTCTTCGTAAATACCATGATTGCCAAGAAGAATGCGCCGCAAAAAACTTATTTTTTTCACGTAAAGAAAACTTAAATATCTATTAACAAAACTAAAGAATGAAATGACAGGTACCTAATGTTACTTAGCAACGCAGTTAAAAAATACACGAAAAATGAATGTCTCTGTCTGATAATCCCGTGCGCGACCGTTCCTGGGAATGAGGCGGGGGCGGCGAGGTAGCGTCACAGCGCCGCGCGGTGTCCCCCCGCCGCCCGCAGCCCCGCTGGCATCTGTAGTACAGTATTCACAAGAAAATAAGTCACATCGGCTGCTACCGTCTGCGCCGAGAAGCGCAGAACGGTATCCGAGAGTAGCCGAGCGAGTAATTTATCTATATTGAACTTTATTTACAAACGCTCTGGGCACAATTTTGCTTGCTATGCATTCTAGCTTACACACTTTAGTTTGGCTACTCGACGCATTTGGCGTTGGGATGCTAGACATCTGTCATGAGTCATCTGTCTGAGACATCAATCAATAACCAATCACAATGCAAGTGTTCAGCGCGCGAAAAAATCTCTTTTATCATTGGTAGATCGAAGTTTCCCGCGCCACAAAACTGGTCTAATACGCAGGTACATCGTGGAGCATTCTTTGTTTGGTAAAACTGTACCTGTAGGCTTAGCATGGCAACATGGTCTAGTCGCGTCGCGCGCGGGATAGTCTCTGTTACTTTCTGACGTCTCTAGTAAGACAGTGACAGGTATAGTCTATGTCGCGCGTATCTCTACTCGCGCCCTGTCGTGCTAAGGGGACTGGGACGATCGCCAATAAAGTTGTTGGACTAATATAACAACAATAAATAAGTAGCAAAAGTAAATTCATTGATTACTGCTTCGAATTTTAACACACTTTGGTTACAGAAGAGGGAAATACAAAATCATCATTTGAGTGTAATTAATTCATTTATGATAATTATTCTAATTAAATCAACCTCTGGGAGAATCTGGTATTAAGAAAGCAGTAATTGAACAGGTGTTCTAATGGGTATTGATTACTGGTATACCTACACATTTAGAAGGTTTTACTTATTTTGATATTGCGTTCTTGTTTTTTAGGTTTCTATTTTTGTATCGACCAGATCGGCGATGTGCTAAAGGGAGGCCAAACTTATAGTACCCGAAACCGTCGAGCGTGTATGAAGAGAGTGATGAATGTTAGTGAAGCGAAAGAAGTATGTCAAAATAGAAGCGAATGGCGCTCTGTTGTCTCTGCCTACTCCGCAGGGAATAAGGCGTGACTGTTATGTATGCATGTATGTATGTATGGTTTTTTATCTGAGTCGAATAAATGTAACTTTGTGTTTCTTTCTTAGAGGCCTTCTTAAATAGGTTTTTGTGCAAAATTGGTTTTCTTAGTGAATATTGATATTTAATTCACCAGCATTTGCGGAAATAATTATGTCATGGTGACTTAAATTCGCATAACTTGAGAATTACTAATTTGCATACATACATCACGCCTATATTCCCAAATGGGGTAGGTAGAGCATACGTTACAATACCGAAACTGACTATTTCACGTTCGCAGCCACTACTACCATATTTTAGGTTCTAAGTAAATAGGTAGTGACAGGATACTGTCTATCACCTAGAGCATACCTAAACCTATTTTTCCTTAGTCGCCTCTTACGAAATCCACGGAAAACAAGGACACGAGGACTTGAGAATCATATCTTTTACTATACGTCGAAAAGTCACTGGGAAATTACGTTCCGTGACTGATTTATCGTCGATTAATTAATTGGAACGAAACCGACACATTAGGAGTTTCCAACTTAATCCGAAACTACTTTCAACAACTGACTGAATAAAATAATTACCTTTTCTTCTGCCTAATTACTGTCTTCCCTCAATGCACGTGTAGGACCAAGTGACTGCGAACTTGGCCAAACTTTCACTCATGAACCAAATATGGCAGAAGTTCACGACTTCTGTTGTTGTTTGTTGGAAAAGATTTCGAGTTTCTGGCAAGGAATAAAGTATAGTTCATATAGAATTGGTACTTAATGTATTGGCTACATTTTTTTATCTATTCAATAAAACTAAATTTAGGGAAATAGGTATTAAAGATTATGTATTTTACTTTATATCGAGTACTAAAAATAAATACATTTTCTTCGTTATTAATATAGCAGCGAACTCTTTTGTTAATGGTTCCTATCATCTTCTGAACAGTGTTTTTGTCAATATTTTTGATGTGTTGATTCCACATGGATCGCAAGGAATCAAGGTCCTTGACCATTTTACCACTCTTCTTCGACTTGCTTTTCATATTTGCCCAATAATTCTCGATTGGGCGAAACTGTGGGCAATTTTGCGAATTCATATCGCGGGGAACATAATCCACGTTATTATTTTCGTACCACTCTAATACCTTTCTGGAGTAGTGGCAGCTAGCTTACTCTGGCTGAAACTTAAAGGGAAGCCAGTGGTTACGAATGAAGGGCAGAACACGTTTTTGTAGGCACTCTTTCATATAAACATCCAACGTCATAGTTCCAGATGTCACGTAGGCCTTGGTTTTAAAACCACAGCTACAGATTCCTTGCCAAATCATATGTTTTTTTGCAAATTTCTCCAAATTTATGAACTTGTATTTCTCGTCAACATTTCCCCTAGCATCAGCCAAGTAAAATTTTGAGCCAGGTAGTTGTTTGAAATCAAGTTTCACATGTTTCATCGTCCATCAAAAAGCACCCTTTGAATTTGGTCAAAACTTTGTCGTACAACAATCGAGCTCGATTTTTAGCTTGTACGTTCTGCTTCATGGTACGATTTGGCTTTTTAATAGCTCGATAGCTCTTGTAGCCCGCTCGAAGACGAATATGTCTCACAGTACTGCGACATTTATTGAACTTACGGGATAAGTCATAATCAGAGAGGCCTGGGTTTTTTAAATAGTTCTCAACACACTTTTCTTCAGTTCTGTATTCTTGGTACCAGATTCACGTTTGACCTGTGCCTTCCTATCGAAGGACAAGGTATCCTTGTACCGTTTTATGTACCTACAAATTGAACTTTTGTGAATATTCAGTGCCTTAGCTACCTTTGATCCAGATCATGAAGGATTTTCCGTGAATTTGTTCGCCATCAGTTTTCTCACTTTGAGTTCCATTACAGAAAACTTTCAAATAAATTGAGCTAGGTCCACAAAATACCCACAATTAAAACATCGAAATATTGTCTACAAATTGTAATTGTCACTTTTAAATTTAGAACATACGTTTTTTTTTATTAGATTTTTTTGTTTGTGCCAATTCTATATGAACTATACTTTAATGTATGTAGAGGTACATTATGTATGGAATATTCCATGGATTTGCTTGCATTGGTAAGGCAATATTAATGTTTTTCTAATGTTTTAAACTTTCGCGATTCTCACTCATATTTATACATCCCTATTAAGTCCCTACTTAATCACACTTTTATTTATTTACCTTCTCGACGTTGCGGCCGCGTTACAGCGACCGTGGTCACGAGTTGACTGAAGCAGAGCGCGACGTTTGTTTCGCAGCCCGGGTCCTTCGAACTACCCGCACTTGATTTTCATCAGTAACGGTTCCTCGAACTACCCGCGTTTCATCAATATTGTCCACCGTCACCCTATCAATCGTACAGTTAGCGTCTGATACATGTATACACTTTAGTACCTTTTCTAATTAACCTCATATTTGAACTCTAGCATGAAATTGTCACTGCGATCACAGTGACAAAGTACCAAAGTGTAACCATGTATCAGACGCTGACTGTACAAATCGTGATTAAGTCAATGCAAGTAAATAAATTAATGCTTTTACTTATAGATGTCATGCCCCTATTTGTAATAAACGATTTTTTTTTTCTAGAACCGGTAGGCAGAGCACACGAAACGCTATACAGCAAAATCATTAACAATTTTACGCCTCGCTGCCATATTTAGATACAAGTTTATGTATAGTATGTTTATTTATTTTAATTTGGCCTAAGTTCATCCCACTGCTGGGAACAGGCCTCCTCTCGTAATGAGAGGCTGTAACACACACGGGCTCAGCTCGGAATGGGAACTTCACACACGAGCTATCCTATAACTACAGAGTTGCGAACCTATGATTCAAACCCATGACAAAATCAAAATCACAAGTTTTTGAGACATTAATCACGATGAGAAGGGAGTGTGTGAGTGTCTTATTTCACTGAGTCTCAAAAAAAGAAGGCGGCTGCAAAAAACTTCTTTCCACCGAAATCGCGTTGTTTTTGTTTTATTTACGGAAACCATGATCGATTGTTAATTTACGTTTGAAGTTAAACAATGTCGGCTATTTATATCTGTTAGAAGGTTTCTGAGGCCGGTAGCTTTGTAAACAACAATTAACAAAACACGTGGAATCGGCACCAAATTGTTTCCGAACCGAACGTAGGATGGTGTTTTGCAGTGACTTGGATAAACAGGATGTTTAAACTCCTGCAAGGTAGTTTTATTCAAACGAGAATAACATTTATTACATACATCACATACATACATACATACATACATACATATAATCACGCCTATAATCCCAAATGGGGTAGGCAGAACCCACGAAAAGTGAAATAGACATAACCATGATTATGACTATTTCACGCTTTGCAGCCACTTCCAGCATCATTTTGGGTTTGAAAACAGATGTAAGAGGTAGTATAATAGTGACAGGTTGTTAGCCTGTCGCCTAAAGAACACCTAAACCCATTTCCTTAATCACCTCTTACGACATCCACGGAAGAAATGGAGAGGTGCTATTCTAGACCCGACACCACACGGGTACATACATCACACCTGTAAGTATTTCCAAATCATGGTCATTTCACGTTTTTTTTAGTGATAGGATAGTGATAGCCTAAAGCAGTGTTTTTCAAACTTTTTCAAGGAGCGACCCCCTTCGTACGTAAAAAATAATCGCGACCCCCTTAGTTACCGGTACTTCGATTTAGGATTACAAATTGTATAAATGGAACAACATACTAGATCATACTTATTCTAATTTATTTACTCAACTTTGAATATCCATGTCCACGCGACCCCCTTGCAGGCGCTTGACGACCCCCCAGGGGGTCGCGACCCACAGATTGAAAAACACTGGCCTAAAGCATAGCGTAACCTATTTATCCTTAGTCGCCTCTTACGACATCCACGGAAGAAATTGACAGATGCTATTCTAAACCCGACACCACACAGTAGTAAAATTTTATAATGAGCTACTCTTATCCTACTTTCACATTATGAAAAATGGATTCACTTTCAAGTTAAGAGTGACTTTATTCCATGACTAAATGTCATTTTCTTTTGCTTGAACCAACCCTTACTCGCTTACGAGTGTCATTATTAACACGGCACAAGATGCTTTATTTTGTAGGTTTCCAATACATAAAATTGACAAATAAAATAGCTTTATTGTTTTTCTGTCACGCCGGCATTAGATCAGAGTTCCAGTAAAGTAACGACCACACCAATACTTAAAAAATGGCAAAGGGACGGAATCGCAGTGACGTATCGTATGCGTGTCGGTTTTGACGCACTCTCCCCACATCAGTGCTTAAATAACGGTGACAGTACGGAATCGCAGCGACGCATCGCTTGCGTGCCGTTTTTGAGGCACCCTCCCCACACCAATGCTTAAAAACGGTGACGGTACGAAATCGTAGTTACGCATTCCGTGCGTTGACAGTTTTTTTAGAAGAGGTATGCAGTGTTTGGGTCAAAAACGGTGTGGATACGACGCGTCACTGCGATTCTGTACCGTCACCGTTTTTAAGCATTGGTCTGTGGAGCGTTCTTCAAAAACGGCATGCATACAGTGCGTCACTGCGATTCCGTACCGTCACCGTTTTTAACCATTGGTCTGGGGAGCGTTCGTCAAAAACGGCGCGGATACGACGCGGCACTGCGATTCCGTACTGTCACCCGTTTTCTAAGCATTGGTATGCTCGCGACTTAACGTGGCGAACTGACAACAAACCTACAATTTTCAATATTTGCCTCACGTAGCAACAGCAAAAAATGGCAGCTACGGGGAATCAGTAATGTGGCTGAAGAAAGGCGTTGTAACAAAGGAGTTTACGACCTAGATTTTTGTTTTATGACTCTGAGAAAGAACTGGAAAAAAATGCTTATTTACTGGCACTTAATCAGCATAAATTTATTAGTGACTATAAGTAGCTACAGTCGGGCAAAAAGTTGGTCTACTCCCATAAAGATCGATGTTGATTTGAACCTCATGTAACAACAAGGTCGATTTTCCCCTGCCATAGTATTAAGACAGTGACAATAGCCTCCTTATCATCATTGTATTATGTCAACCTTAGTGATAACTTGATCTCACAGAAACTTTTATCAATATAGTGCAGTCATTGAAGCATTACTGCTCCGAATTCTTTTACTGTGAACCGAATTGCATACAATTTTGGAATTAGGTTCATCTT
>BHDV01009644.1:44494-63896 GCA_005406045.1 Adoxophyes honmai
AGCCTAATTCCAAAATTGTATGCAATTCGGTTCACAGTAAAAAAATTCGGAGGTAAGACCATATTTTTCGCTTCGATGACTGCACCAATAGTGGTAGAACACTTTCTTGGCCGGCCATACTACAGAAACCCTTAAGCGTGTCACACACTAAGCCGATATGGTAAGATATCTGTTACTGAACAGATATATCTGTCAATATCGCTCCCTATAAAATCCTTTGAGTTAGCATACACAGCGCAGATTTACCGTCAAGTATCTGTTGGCACAGACATATTATGGAAATATGAAATTTATACGCAGATAAAATATTATCGTATATGCGTAGTCTGTGGCGAGCTAAAGCTCGCAGAGGCAGATTGTAAACAATCTGCCTACTTCTGTGGGAAAAGGCGTGACGACTATGTTTTACCAAGTTGCACACAATTGCTTAGTACAATTCATAAAAAATATCTGAAATGCTATCTTCGTTAAAAGCATGTTTACAAAACCCCTCTTTTTAGGACGATGGTTTACCAATAAACAGATTAAATTTTAAAGCAGGTACCTAATTGTGTCAGTTCGCTCGTATTTTGTTTTCGTGCGCTACTTGCTTCGGTAAACAGGTTTTTGTACAGTCCGCTTTCAGAATAAAATGGAATATTTATACAAAGAGCTGCATGGAATTTGAAAACAATTGCATTTTTATACAAAATGGCGACAGTGAGAGGCAAATAAAAAGGTTATTAGACAGTGGGTTGAAACTTTACGTGATATTAAATTTTTACTAGATAATGAGGGTTCAACGACTGGAGATTTAGTAAAGTTCTAGTTTACTCAAAGTTTTGCTCAGTTTTAATTTTGAAATGAATAATGAATTTGACGGCCGGATAGCCCAGCGGTTAGAGAACCTGACTGTGAAGCTTAAGGTCCCGGGTTTGATCCCCGGTCGGGGCAGATGTTTGTATGATGAATACGAATGTTTGCTTTCGAGTCTTGGATGTTTATCTATATAAGTATGTTTATCCGTTGTCTAGTACCCATAACACAGGCATTAAATTGCCTACTTTGGGACTAGGTGATTGGTTTAAAAAAAAAAAAAATGAAGGCCGATTACTATATTGTGGTTTGTACCTGTACAGTTGTGTTTTTGGAGTCGAAAACAAAACGGATTTTAACTACTGACTAAGCTGCACTCTCGCACTCTGTCTGTGGGTATGTGTAGACGAGCGTATGCGTGTGCGTTGGTGTATGTTTGTGTGAGTGTATGAGAGAGAGAGAGAGAGAGAGAGAGAGAGAGAGAGAGAGAGAGAGAGCGCATTTGGATGCGACTTTAGTTCTATACGTTGAAATAATGTTGTTGACAACTTTGTCTCGGGTAAAATTTAATTAAACCTGACAAATATGAGTTTTTACGTACTTACAAAAATAAGCATACCCAAAAGGAACATTTCGAAAAACTACACAGACAAAAATCTTTACAATTTCACACAATGTAGCCACTTTCAGTAGTTTTTGGAATTAAAATAGATGGATGAGATAGCTTTGTACGCATATTTAAATATTATAATAAAGGTTTACGCAAAGATGCTTCCCGTGTTGTCTTTAATACTCTCTTTGACGATGTTAAGCCATCTATGGCAGAATTTACACCTTTCATCATGAAATAACAAAGCCTGTATTTAACCTAAAATGTAGATTAATATTAAACTACGAAATTCATATTTTTTATCATTCCTCTGCGGGTCCCAAACCAGTATTGTGACGGCGAATAATACCTCTCCGTTTTTTCCGTGAAGGTCTTAAGAGGCGACTAAGGAAATAAGTTAGGCGAGAGGCTAACAACCCTTGTTTTTTTTATCTTTTAGGCGACAAGCTAGAAAACAAAATTAATCCTAGAAATACGTCGAAGTTAGCGAGTGGAACAAAGTAGTGTCTGCCTACCCCTGTGGGAAAGAGGCGTGACTTTATGTATGTATATAATTTTCAAAAGGCAGTGACAGCCCTGCGCAAACTTGCTGACAGCGCCAAACGCACACTTTTAGCGTTTATCCATTTTTTATCAATTTTACGACTTTTTCGGGATACCAATAAATCGAAACTCATCCCTGCAATATTTTACGCGGAACGCTGTTCGAATTGTTTGGCTCTCAGCGATTTTGTACATACTAGCACATAATGGGTAAAAACATTACATCCATAGGCCCACTCCCGACGAAATGTAAGTTTAGGCATAAAAAAAATATGATTGAAACTTATTAATTGACTCGAGCGTTATTATTCGGTTGTGGATTATGCCAAACACAGTTTCTGCAAAACTAACATTCGTCGAAAATAAATTATACAAAGTATAATTAAGTATAAGGTAAGTGTACCAACCAATGCTCGACATCTCAACCTGTCATCTGTCTTACTATGACATAGGTATAGGTGGCAAATATTTGATCACTGTCGAGCGCAGGCACGTTTACCTTACTTTTGACAAATTATACATTTTAGAAAAAAATTAGTATGCGAAATAGCGGGCACTCATGCGTGGGATAGACTAACTGACATTTCCTAACGTCTCTACTTACGTCTCTACTCCCCGTGTGGTGCCGGGTGAGAATAGCACCTCCCCCTTTCTTCCCGTGGGTGTCGTAAGAGTCGACTCTGGGAAAGGGTTAGTGTATTGTGGGCGATGCGCTAGCAACCTGTCACTGTAATATCACGCCGTTTAACCATCTGATTACCCTGAAATTGCTAAACGTGGCACTGAATTTTTTAATTCATGTGCTCTGCCTACTCCTCTCGGGAATACAGGCGTGAGGATATGTATGTATGTATGTCTACTTAGACACTGATCGGTAGTCTAACGCGCCCTCATTCTACTCTTTTTTGCGGCAAAAAACACTGAAGTAATAAAATTTACTGACATTAACTGTCTGTCTGGCTACGAATTCCGTCTTTATTATATTAGTAACAGCGATTGATGTTCTATTCTTTGGGAACCTACGGCTGATTCATAATCGTATTTCAAGAGAGCACGTAGGCTTTTATAGGTTATTGGGAAAAAGTAAAGTGAGGTATTGTAAGATGTTTTCTTTGTTTAATCTAATCCGTAGTTACATGGAGCATAATAAAAAGTTTATACTATCTCATGTGGTGTCAGGTTAGAATAACACCTCCGTTTCTTCCGTGGATGTCGTAAGAAGCGTAGGATATAGGTGGGGGTATACTTTAGGCGACAGGCTAGCCGCCTGTCACTATTACTGCCAACTCAATACCTGAAAAATATAATAGAAGTGGCCTCGAAATGTGAAATAGCCATGGTTTTGTCTATGTAACGTTTCGTGCGCTCTGCCTACCCCATTAGGGAGTAAAGGTATGTCCTATCGAACTAACTGATTCCTGACCCACCGCAGAACGTTGTCACAATAAACGTCATAAACATTTCCTTTGTCAAGCAATGCAATGTCACTATGACGTTCACCGTGAATAGGTTCTATGTTGGGTCAGGAATCAATTGGTTCGATGGTATGTACACATATGTATGTATATGTGAAATTCCCTAGCCTAGACCAGAAGACAATTTGGCGGAAGCAAAAGATGATTGAATGATTGATTTTTAACATGAGCGAGTCTCTCGGTAGTTTAATGTTCAATGATTGAATGAGTTATTCTAAACCCGACACCGCAAATGTAACTCAATCACACGCTTAATGAATTTACCTTACGCTCCGCGCGACATTTGTTGGTTCAGTTAGTAATGGAATCACACCCATAAACCATTATTAGTTGTGAAGGCACATAAAGGGATGACCACACCAAAGGTAAACCTCGAAACGCTATGACGCGTCCGAAATTCAGGTGTCCGCGGTAATTTTATACATACAGTGACATTTTGAAAATTATCGGAAACCTCACGTTAAATAAATCGAGTTTAGCTCGACATGTTTTGGACTAATTCGTAGCCCTTCATCTAGGAGCCGCGGCAGCTGCTGCTGCCAAGCGCGAACTGCGCGCCTCGGCTCTCTTCGCGCGACTGCTCCTGAGTTATCCGATAATTTTCAACATGAGTGAGTCTCACGGGAGTTTAATGTATAATGATACAGTGACATTTATAGTAACAATACCAGTGTGGTATCGGGGATAGCACCTCTCCATTTCTTCCATGGATGACGTAAGAGGCGATTAAGGAAATAAATTTATGTATGATTTAGGTGACAGGTTAAACCTGTCGCTAATATACCTCTTAATTCT
The DNA here is from genome assembly GCA_005406045.1 of Adoxophyes honmai. Classification (NCBI taxonomy): domain Eukaryota; kingdom Metazoa; phylum Arthropoda; class Insecta; order Lepidoptera; family Tortricidae; genus Adoxophyes; species Adoxophyes honmai. Next base: position 48,713 of record BHDV01009644.1, read on the forward strand.
GTCCTTAAACCTGAAATTATGCTAGAAGTGGCTGCGAGGCGCGATAACGTCATAGTTTTGTCTATGTTATGTTTCGTGTAGAAAAAATAGAACCTACCTACCCCATTTGGGAATACAGGCGTATGTATGAATGTAGGTTCTATGAAGAGTCCGGAGTCAATTATTTCATACTATATTCCCTTTAGCCGTGCTAGTCCCTACTAATCCCTACTATTAATATTATAAATGCGAAAGTAACTATGTCTGTCTGTTTCTCTGTTACGCTTTCCCGCTTAAACCTCTCAACCGATTTCGATGAAATTTGGCACAGACAATCTTTCGACCCTGAGAAAGGACATAGGCTACCTTTTGATTGCGAAAAAAACTATTCCACGCGGACAAAGTCGCGGGTACAGCTAGTAAGTCCGTACCAATATATAAATGTGAAAGTGTGTTTGTTTGTTTGTTTGTCCGTCTTTCACGGCTAAACGGAGCGATGGATTGTCGTGGTTTTTTAGGTAGAGATAGTTTAGGGCACGGAGAGTGACATAGGCTACTTTTTATCCCGGAAAAAATTGATGTTCCCGAGGGAAAACAAAAATATAGTTTGCTTGATAGATCGATATCGATCGATGATAGATCGATATCAATCGATAACCGATCGATAGATGATAGATCGATGGCGCCGTGTGTCGTTTGAAACGAGAAGTTTTCTTATAGTTGTGCTTTATACCGCAATATAACCGAGTTCCACGCGGGCGGAGCCGCTGGCGGAAAGCTAGTATTATATATTTTCGGGACACCGGATACATTATATTCTAACGCTCCGTTGAAACCAATCCTTATACAAACAACACCTGCTTTATTGGATCGGATATTCGGTCCCCGTGGGTCAACAAACTGACAAAATAAACGTTCTGATGCATCTGACTTCTGTGACTTCACATTCTGTGTGTTAGAATAACACTTCTCCTTTCCGTGGATGTCGTAAGAGGCGGCTAAGGTAGATTAAGGTATATTTTAGGCGACAGGCTAGCAACCTATCATTATTGTAAGTTACAATAATGATTGGTTGCCAGCAGTAGTTACAATTTGTAACTACTACTACAAGAATATGGTATGAGTGGCTAGTGGCTACGATACGAGAAATAGTCATGGCCCTGTCTATGTAGCGTTCCGTGTGCTCTGATTATCCTATTTTTGAATACAGGTGCTCTCTGTATTAGGGATGTAACGGAGGTGTTTTATCGGAACCGAAGCTGAAACCAGAGCTTTCTAAATTTGTTTTAACTGAACCGAAACCGAAGACAGAGGTATGAAATTAACTGAAAGTTTCGGTATATCGGAACCGAAGCCGAAACTCCGTAACATCCCTAGTCTGTATGTATATTTTGGGCGACAGGCTAGCAATCCGTCACTGTTACAATGTTCCTGATGCCAACTCAAAACGTAAAAAGTATGGTGTGAGTGTCTACGATAGATTTGTGAATATTGGCTTTGTCTCTGTTGATATACAGGGATGATGTGTATGTATGTATGTAGGTATATAATGTATGTATAACTTCTGTTTGCTCTCCCCACGGGTGGCAACCGATTTCCCGAGATATGAACACAATGTTAAGTTTCCAGTAAAGAAACAAGTTACATTTGTTTTAGTTTCTAAACTGAGGTCCAAAGTTTTTGCTGATACAAAAGAAAAAGCTGTGATTATGAGTTGAACTGAGCTTTGTTATTTCTCTTTTGTTTTGGGTTTTCGATTGGTAATTTTGGACGATATTGCGACATTTCATAATGGATTATTAGGAAAAGTTGAGCAAAGCGAGACTATTATTACTTTATGCTCTATTCAGATTTTGTGACCTAGACTAGTTAGCAACTATTTTAATTACAACTTTCATGAAAACCACAGTATTCTAATGTTACTGAAATATCACTAAGTACACATGTATCTAAACATTTTTTTTCTCTTTTTTCATACATACAGTCACGAACCGGGATTGTTGAGCCAGTTGCCACTGTTCGCAATTTAGACGTGTAATCAATGACCGATGTGACTGACAGATGTTAGCCATTGGATTAGTGTTACACGACCAAGTTACAAACATACGTAAGTGGCTCAACAATCCCTGTTCGCGATGGTACATCGTGCCTGTATCCCTTAATGAGGTACAAAGACAATACCATAACTATTTCCTGTTTCGTGGAAAATCTGCCTGTGACAGTTTTCTACCAAGTGACAAATTAACAAGTTAAATATAACTATAGCTTTAAGAGTGCCATCTATTTCCCATAGTTTGTTTTATCTGAAACGTAATAGCATGACAGATTTTGCACTTTTTTTGACGATTATTCACGCAGAAAGTGTATTTGGCATAATCCACAATTTTCCGAATTATTGTTTGTCCGAAAGTTGTAATAGCAAATCATTGCCTTAGTAGAATTCTATTTTAAATAATTTTCGGGTCAAAAAGGCCCAGCGACCCTTAAAGAATCGAAATCCCTAGAAAGGTAAATTATGTTAGGTTAGAACTGCGACCTTTACAGAATCATAATCCTGCTATACCTATTGAACAGTCGAGTGTCAAACTTTTTGCGTAAATATGACTCGGCGAAATATCGTTGCTTATGTGACTTTAGATTATGCCAATACATAATTATGGTTATACTGGTTATACGAAATGGAATTATGACTAATAGAATTAAGTACAACAGGTCAGGTCAAGAGTACCCGAAACCGACGAGGATGTATGAGGAGACTAATGAATGTTGATGAAGCAAAAGAGGCATGTCAGAATCGTAGCGAGTGGAACAAAGTAGTCTCTGCTTACCCCTGTGGGAAAGAGGCGGACGGTATGTATGTATGTAGAATTAAGTATTATTATTAAGCCGACTCTCGCTTCAGTTGTTTTATGTGTTTATCCATTTGATATCAACAAGACAGAAATAATGTTTCCTCTTCTATTTATCGACACACGAAGCCTTTATCAACAAGTACGAATATTATGTTAATCTACTGAAATGTTGACATAAAGGAATAAACAGACAAGTAAACAGGGTTTGGAAGTTGCTAAGTTGCCGTCACATCTGGTATAAATTTACTGGAATTGAATTCCGACGCAAACAGAGCGAAAGATTAATGTATTCTTTTGTATGTTTTTCATTGACAACCAAATTTTATGCATGTTTTTTTCATCGAGCTTAAATTTCCAAATCAATATATTTGGGATAGTTAAGAAAGACTACTACCCAATTTGACACAGATAGAAAGATAAGAAAACTATGCTTAGTCGGTTTGGTCATACGAGTATATATACTTCTCTAAGTATGAGCGGGTGAATAAAAGATAAACAGATTGCGTTTCTTGTGCTCTACCTACCCCATTTGGGAATGCAGGCGTGACGTGCAAAGTATACACATGTGAACTACATAGGTAGGCACATACAAAAATCGTCCCGACCAATTCCCTGCGGGTAGGCTGAGACAACAGAACTCCTATTCTGGCATACTTCTCTCGCTTCACTGACATTCATCACTCTCGTCATACACGCTCGATGGTTTCAGGTACTCCTAATTTGGCCTCTCTTTAGAATATCACCGGATCTGGTCGACGCACGTTCTTCGAGGGCACCCTCGACCGACTTGTCCTAACAGGCATCCCTCATAGATTTGTTTACCCACCTACGTAAACTCAGTGTAGTAATTACCCCTTGGAAACCAATGAAATGTTCTTCTTCCCAGGGCCTCCTACGTCTCCGTGCTGACCATAGTAGCCTTCTCTCTGGAGCGGTACCTGGCCATCTGTCATCCTCTGCACCTGTATGCTATGGCTGGTCTGCGACGGGCGTTGAGGATAGTGGCTGCGCTGTGGGTGCTCTCTCTGTTGGCAGCTACGCCTGTCGCTATGTATACTACTATCCACTATGCCGACTACCCGCCAGGTAAGTGGCTTTTATACAGGATGTTTAAGTAAGGAGCGAGCGTAATTTTGCGTCATTACTTAAAAAATACAGGGTGGTCGGAGATTGACCGTTAACATTTTAAACAGTGGTCGGGTACACGCGTCTGAAAGTCCCTGTAAAAAATACCTGATAATTTTCATTAAGTATTGACTTTGTTGGGTTTTTTTCATGAAAATTCTGGGGAAAAAACTTTACACTGGTTTTTAGACCCTTACACCCGATCACTGATTAAAATATTAACGGTAACCTGTATATGCAAAATTTAAGAAGTTCCTGTAAATTGGAGGAGTTTTCGTTAATAACCCCTCATACATACATACATCACGCCTGTATTCCCATAATCGGGTAGGCAGAGCACACAAAATACTAGACGAAAATCTCGACTATTTCACATTTCGTAGCCACTTTTAGCAATTTCAGGGTAATCAGATAATTAAACTTGATATTGCAGCGACTAAGTATTAACTTAAAACTTAAAAATATGCTAAAATTATCCGCTGAAAGTGAATAGTCATGTCATGACTTTTGTCTATGCAGCGTTTCGTGTGCTCTACCTACATACATACATACATACATATTCTCACGCCTGTATTCCCAAGAGGGGTAGGCAGAGCACATGAATTCAAAAATCCAGTGCCACGCTCAGCAAACTCAGGGCAACCAGATGGTTAAACGTGATATTGCAGTGACAGGTTGCTAGCCCATCGCCCACAATACACTAACCCTTTCCCAGAGTCGACTCTTACGACACCCACGGGAAGAAAGGGGGAGGTGCTATTCTAACCCGGCACCACACGGTGTGCTCTACCTACCTCATTTAAAAGCACATGCGTTATGTATTTATGTAATATAATATAAGGAAGCCTCTTGATTACTAAACTCATTCCAGCGAGAGGTTTTTTAAGGCGAGGTATTCCAAGGGAGACGGAATTGAAGGTTGCAAGATTTAATGTTTTACATACTTTCCGCTAAATGACAGTCTTGAAAAAAATATATGTTATACGTAAAGATATTGCCTAAGGAACGTGCTAATTGGTTACACGATAGGATGTACTTTCCTCGATCATATAAATTCTCGAACACAGGCAAAAATGAAAACTAAAACCCATTATTTGGTTTTTATTCTTTTTAATTTCTACATAATTTTTATGTGGAAATATTTGTCTTTAAGTACTACAGAGAATCTGCTAAATTATAGTTTTCAATCGATGTTGTTTATTTTTTAAATTCATATTTATTCTAAAACTTGACCGCGTGCCCAACGTATTGACAACCTGCCGCGTCGCCCGCTACCCCGCCTTCGCCTTCTTTTAAGCGAGAGGGGCGCGGGGTACAAATCTAGTAGAACCTCGCCTTAAGGCCTCGCGTACCCCGATACAACTCAATGTCAAAACTTTGAGCCAAACACATAGCTCTAGGCCCCAGGAGAGGCCCGACTTGGTAAACAAAACTACGTAATTGATGTAATTTTGCTTGAACTACCTACTTCACTCACTATGAGTTTACAGTATTCGCTAGCAACGGTAGTAAGGTATTAATGCTCGACGCCTCAACGCCCAATAGACGACACCCATCTGTCACCTGTCTTGTATAAGGTTGCAAGTGCCAAGTATTGGGTCAGTGTCGAGCACAAGGACGTTTACTCTGAACAATTTTTATAGATAATTTCACCTCTAGAATTGACCGCTGGTGGCACTATTGTTGCCCTAGCCCCACCTATCGTCGAGTAGTAGAACTTCCGCTGTCAAAATGGTATCCTACATCCCGTTAACGATGTTTCGATGTTCAGTTGCATAAATACAACTTCCGACTTCTTCTCTGTGGACTTCGGTCAACAGACGTAACAGTGCCTAAAGAGAGATCTCCTCTATTAGTCTTTTCCATAGGTGACACCTAACTCAGACAATTTGGTAAAAATCTTACTAATATTATAAACGTGAAAGTTTGTGAGTATGGATGGATGGATGGATGGATGGATGGATGGATGGATGGATGGATGTTTGTTACTCCTTCACGCAAAAACTACTGAATGGATTTTGATGAAACTTTACAGTAATGTAGCTTATACATCAGAATAGCACATCATAGGCTACAATTTATATTTTTTTTTTTTAATTTTCCAAAATATGACGATAAGTGTCGAGAAAGTAGGAAAAAATCTACTTTCTGCTGGCTATTCTGGCGGGCGCTCCCTACTAATAATTCCAAAATCTCTTCTGTGTTAGCCCGAATTTAACGCGTGCGAAGCCGCGGGCAAAAGCTAGTAAGTAATATTTATTAACAATCACCAAATACACATTTACATGCTAACTTATTTGAATCGACATGTCATTGTACAACAAATTATTTGCAATACCACTGTAGTGATGTACCTAATTCTATGTCGAAAGCAAATAAATTTATTTATTTTCATGTAATTTCATTTTCAAAGCGTACACTTGTTCTTTAATGTGGGAATCCACATCCATAGAAACCTGTGCACGATAAGGTTTCAATGTTAGACCTGAAATAAAGAAAGCGATACACGTTAATTAGGCTTTATGAAGGTGAAAGGGAATGTTGTCCTAATACTCGTCTATTAGACGCAGGACCTCAATAGTCGGTTGGACTCGGTGGTGGCAGATAAAGCCTAAGGCCGTGGCCAATGCGGGAGCGAGCGGGAACAGCTGGAACATCAGTGTTGAACTGATACCAGCTGCCTACAACGTGCTTTTAAGTTTAGTTTTAAGATTCAAGAGTCACCGTGAATGTCAAGTCTGTTAATGTGAAGTCATGATGAGATTAACCCTACTTTTGGGCTGTTCGGCACAGCATGACACCTATTTTATTCATACATACATACACATCTAATAATCACACTGGCAGGTGCATGCTCAGAATAGGGATGAGTGGCGTAAAAAAGGGGAGGCCTTTGCCCAGCAGTGGGAAATACTAGGCTAGGAAAAAAAAAAAACATACACATCACCGCATGTAGCTATAGTAAGCCCTGCGGTTTCACCTGTGGTCTCTCATGCAAAGAGTCGTGGGTGCAAACCCCGGGCTCACACCTCTGAATTTTTCGGAATTTATGTGCGAAATCTAATTTGATGTTAACTACGAGCTATTCGGTGAAGGAAAACATCGTGAGGAAACCTGCACACAGCGACGAAGCAATTCAATGTTGTGTGTGAAGTTCCCAATCCGCACTGGGTCCGCGTGGGAACTATAGCCCAAGCTCTCTCATACTGAGAGGAGGCCTGTGCCCTGCAGTGGTACATATACAGGCTGGATGATGAAGGTGAAAGGGAATGTTGTCCTAATACTCGTCTATTAGACGCAGGACCTCATTAGTCGGTTGGACTCGGTGTTACCAGATAAAGCCTAAAGCCGTGGCCGATGCGGAAGCGAGTGGGAATAGCTAGACTATGCATACTATAGGTTACGGCCGTGCGCAGGCGACAGACTATCCGCGACGGACTTTTTAGTCAGCGAAAATAAAACCTATGGAATTATATGCAGTAACGCACACGACGCGCAAAAAGTCAGACTCACAATGTATACAGTCCACGCAGACTTTTTGTGCGCCACAGACTCGATCGCACAAAAAAGTCTGTTGTCTGCGCTGCACCACATCAGTACGGAAGTAATGAAAACGGTCGTGAAACGTAGAGATTTAGTTTGGGAATTAACGCGAAGAATGTATGGAGACGTGTCGACCGCGGCAATTGTGCAAACGTGCCGCTAGGAGGCGCTGTCTCAGTTTACATACAGCTGATGCGTATTAACTATTTTTTTACGGGATGGCCAGAAATCGACCGTAAACATTTGAACCAGTGGTCAAATATGCGTTTCTTTGAGTATACGATTATTATTGCTAATTAAAGATGAAAATAAATATTTACTTATTACTAACTGTAAAATTATACTAAGATCTCTAATAAACAAGGTTGAGAAACTCGTAGTATGTATCTAACAAGGGTATAATGTTGTTGTTAACCCGTGTGGTGTCGGGTTTAGAATAACACCTCTCCATTTCGTCCGTGGATGTCGTAAGAGGCGACTAAGGACAATAGGTTAAGGTGGACTTTAGGCGATAGGCTAGCAACGTGTCACTATTGTACCTGCCACCTATTAACCTAAAAAATATTATGCTAGAAGTGGCCACAAAACGTGAAAATGGTCATCGTTTTGTCTATGTAGCGTTTTGTGTGCTCTGCCTACCCCGTTTGGGAATACGGACGTGATTGTACCTATGTATGTATGTATAATGTTCATTTTCAGTTAATATAACTTTACACTTTAAAATGAAGTTAATAAAATTGTATATAGAATATGTAAATAGCTAAAAAAGATTTTGAAATAAAAAGTTTAACCCACTGAAAATTATAATTTTGAAACGAACGAACGGACGAACACACCAAAAATACAATATCTTACGTGCTTAGCTGACAGATCTGTTATGATATCGCAATGCCCAATCAAAACTGAGCTGACTCGATTTATTTCTCAAAAATAAAGACTTCATGATTCATGAATAAAATTAATCTGCATCGCTGTCAGCATGACCGTCGCCTTATTTAGTACTTGTCTGCTAATAATGTTTTCGTATATTTATTAGAGATAAAAATGGCACTTCTAAGCACTAGCACTAAACTCTAGTAACATTTAAATTACAAGACCTTATTCAAGACCTAAATGCACACAAAACGCTACATAGACAAAATTATGATTATGGACGAAATCTTGACTAGATAAATCGCTTCCATAGAAGATTATTTCTAGTAACAAGAATTTAAGATTATTGTACAAATAGTCATTATGGCATTTCCACCTATTAGTCGCCTTTCACGACATCTCTAGAAGAAATAGACAGATTCTCAGATTCCAATCCAATCACAACACAGTACCCCTAAACCACTTATACATATACCAACTTTACACGTTTATTTCTGATACTAAGCCACATTTTTACATTAAAAGCTACGTTGACGTTTCTATTGAAATTTCATCGTTAAAATATGTCAATATCACGCGTGGTGTGGATCCATTTTCAAGTAAATTGATTGCGAATGACATGGCGTAAGGCGTACCGCGAAAATATTTCAATTAGAGCTAAATCGTACGGAGTCGGGTAGAATCACACCTCTCCATGTCTTTCGTGGATGTCGTTAAACATACACATTAGACATAGAGGACAGAGCCAGTAGAGTACTAATGTCATTTTGGTTGTTCGGAGACGATTCCGCCAAACAATTGAAGCGATCGCTGTGCTCTTATTGGCCGGCCCAATATGGCGCGTAACGCAGTGGCTTTTTCTTCTATGGTTATTGGCTCTTTACAGTTTCTGTGTCAGTTTGTAAGTGGTAATAAACTGACGTTTTGCGGAACTGGGTGGCCATCATTGTTTCTCTAGTTGGTCTGTTCTCTATGACATTAGATGACTGGCTTGTAATTTGTTACTGTTATACCTGTATTGTCTAATTAAAACTTAAAACTTATTCTTAAATGGCAATGGAATATGAAAAAGTTACGGTCTTGTCTTTGTTACTTTTTGTGTGCTCGTACAAAATTTTAAGATTCTTAACAAAGTGAAAATCATGGCAGTTTAAAATAAAATTAGTTTAACCTTGTATTTTGATACATCTACATGTACAACAGCCACAAAACGCCGTCTCCTTTACATAATATTATGCTTATCCTTATTCCTTATCTAACTTTTCTGACAGCATAATAACCTACTAGAATTTCATAAAAACAGGTCATTAAAAGTTATAGAATTGAATTATTGTGAGCACTATTCCAAACTAGACGACAGAACTCCCTGTGTTAACAAAAGTCCTAACAAATAATTAACAAAATAATCCACACAACTGTTTTAACTAAACTTTCTGAGGTATTCAAGTGAGCTACGAGCCTGTAGTTTAACAGGAGCAAATCATTTCTAAATGTAACGAGTTGTACAGTTTAAACTAGGGGTTGTAATAAAGTATGTTTCGACAGCGAGTTTAGCTAACGATGTGTTTAGTTTTATACAAAGTGTTTGTGTTTTTAGTTTTACCTGCCCGCATGATGTTGAGCTTAAAACCTCATTTGTTACATTTTATTATTAGCCCCATGTTGGGCGCCACTGGGCGACACAAGATAAAATTTACTGTCATCACGCATATGTATATTATAAACTCTGCATCATCATCATCATCAGCAGGGAGCGAAACTTTGGTGCCGGTGACGTCATTATGACGCAAATAAATTCGCATATAGGGTGTGTTTATAAATTATACTATTATACACAACATAATTACCTTTACCACGCTTTGACAGATGCAACAGTTGTCACTAGCACGCCGAGTTAATAGTAATGTCAAACTTTATACTCAACCTTACACAAATAAATTAAGGGCGCTTTCGGCTCGCGTGATTCGATGCATATATCAGTCGTTAGCGTTCAACTTACGGTGCCGATATGTAGCTATATGTCGTTATCGAAAAAAATAGTGACAAGGAAAGCTATTTGTTTATTTATCTAATTACAACATTTTACTGGACAATGTATTTGAAGAAAAAATAAAGTTCACAAGAAAACGAAAAACAACAAACCAAATATATTTTACAGAACAGAACGTCTTAAACGTCTGTCATCGGCATCCAAGTTTCGCTGCCTAATTAATAATTTATAATCTAGATAAAAACACTCTGTATGAAGCTCGACGTCATACGGCTGTCAACGGCACCAAAGTTTCGCTCCCTGATCATCAGCCTATATACGACCCACAGCAGGGCACAGACCTCTCAGTATGACAGGGCTTGGACTATAGTTCCCACGCGGGCCCAGTGCAAATTGGAAACTTCACACACAACGTTGAATTACTTTCGCTATGCTTCCTCACGATGTTTTCCGTGGTAGCCCAGCAGTTCGACCTGTGGCCTCTCAAGCAGAGGGTCGTGGGTTCAAACCCCGAGCTCGCACCTCTGAATTTTTTGGAATTTATGTGCGATATTGAAATTGATATTTATCACGAGCTATTCGGTAAAGGATTATAAACTGTTACCCAGTAAAAAACCGTACCTACATGTGTTGAGTCGGATTAGAACCAAACCAGTCGACGCCTTTTCGGCAAAATGCGGGTAGAAAAAGCTTTATGTCAACGCCATTCTCGGTCGAACGAGCCGAGCCGATTGACGTCTTGTTCGCCCTTATTGCGTTGACAGAATGCTTTTTCTACCCGCATTTTGCCGAAAAGGCGTCGACTAATGTGGGGAGACCCTTAGGCGACAGTTTAGCAACCTGTCGTTATTATATCTGCCAAATCGAACCTAAAAAAATATGCTCTAGTAGTAACAAAACCGGAAATAATCATGGCTTTGTCTATTTAGCATTTCGTGCGCTCTACCTACCCCATTTGGGTATACAGGCGTCATGTATGTATACAATATCGTATACATTGTCGGTATACATCAGGAACCAGTAAGTTGACCGTGTTTAAAATGAGCGACCGTAACGGCGAAATCTCAGCTTAAAATCATTAAGTATTATTATTACACCTTAAATTAAGTCCACTAATTGGTTTCGGAACTTGTCTAAATTCAAACGACCGGTGTGACAAATTAACGAAATTTCACGAAGGGCGGATTGACGTTCCGCTAAAATTAATCGATAATTTGAAATTGGCAACTCTGATCCTTTGAGAAGATTGCTGAATTTAATGATTACACTTCATTTCTCAGTGAATAATGACATTCCTTTTTAGTTTTTGCTAGTTTTTGGTACGGAACCCTTCGTGCACGAGTCCGACTTATTACATAGTTTATTTGGTACTGAAATTGTGCTAAAAGTGGCTACGTTTCGTGTGCTCAACTACACCCTTTGAGAAAACAGGTGTGATATTTTTTATTATGCCTGCTATAACCTAAAAAGATATGCTAGAAGTGCCTATTTATATGTATGTATGTGTCTTATAAAATACTAGCAAACCTTGCAAGTAAAACAAAAGCTTTCGAAAAACAAGTAAATACCTAATCAACTTTCAAATCATTCAATCAAAACAGACGTCGCAAACCGATTCAAGGAATCGATTCCATGATTTACGACTCGATAGCAAACTCACTTATCACAAACTTCCCTAATCGCAGTTGGAGCGGATTATAACGACCGGATGCTTTAGGTGCTGCACAGACGACAGACTATTTTGACGGCCGGATAGCCCAGCGGTTAGAGAACCTGACTGTGACGCTTAAGGTCCCGGGTTCGATCCCCGGTCAGGGCAGATGTTTGTATGATGAATACGAATGTTTGCTTTCGAGTCTTGGATGTTTATCTATATATAAGTATGTTTATCCGTTGTCTAGTACCCATAACACAGGCATTAAATTGCCTACTTTGGGACTAGATGATTGGTGTAAAAATTGTCCAGAGATATTTATATATTTATTTATATATTTTATATACTATCCGCGACGGACTTTTTAGTCTGTCGTCTGCGCTGCGCCTTACGTTGGTACAAGTTGCTGATAACGGGTATCTAAGTTTGTGGCAATTTCTACAGTCCAGCTATCACAGGTTTTGAGATACAGCCTGGTGACAGACGGACGGACAGGGAAGTCTCAGTCAGGGTCCTGTTGTTATCTTTTGGGTACGGATCTCTAAGAAACTATTAACCAATTTTTTATGGAAGTAGGCATCACGTATTTTACATCACATATAAATATCACTGGACAATAATAAATATCACTAGACAATAATAAATATCACTGGACAATAATAAATATCACTGGACAATAATAAATATCACTGGACAATATTTACACCAATCACGTAGTCCCAAAGTAGGCAACTTAATGCCTGTGTTATGGGTACTAGACAACGGATAAACTTACTTATATATAGATAAACATACAAGATTCGAAAGCAAACATTCGTATTCATCATACAAACATCTGCCCCGACCGGGGATCGAACCCGGGACCTTAAGCTTCACAGTCAGGTTCTCTAACCGCTGGGCTATCCGGCCGACAATTTATAATTTTTTTTATATTTCTCGTATTTAGAAGTGCACAGAACTTATAGGGTGCACATAATTTACTACTCTATATGTACGTGCTTACATATTTAATACATTACGCCTCTATTCCTAAATGTGGTACCTAGAACACACAAAACGCAACATATTTAGAAAAATTCATGGCCACTTCTAGCATTTTTTTTAGGTTTAAGTTGGTAGGTATAAAAGTGACAGGTCACCCGTCGCCTAAAATGTATATTAACCTATTTCCTTAGTCGCCTCTAACGACATCCACGGAAGAAACGAAGAGGTGTTATTTTAAATACGACACCACACAGTTGATGTAACTTAGAACCTAAAAGTACGAGAAAAGTGTCAACGATACGACCGGTGTGAAGTTTGCGGCCAAAAGTTAGCGGCGGATTATAACCCGACCAAAAAATGTTGTCTCAATTCTAAATTTATTCTTTTCAAGTCTAAAACCGAAATAACAGACCAAATTTGGTTTTAAAATACGTAAACACGTTAACTAAACACGATACTAAATTTTAAACTCCAAAGAAGTAGTAATAAGCTTAATAACTTAAAATTCAACCTCACCAATATTTTCACCTAAAAGACCAAAATCGAAACATTTCCTTCTGCTCCAGAGAAAAGAAAGTAGTAAATAAGAACTTAAAATCTAATTATAATTATGACTCATCTTAAACAAGCACAAAAAAGGCTTTATTCAAATCAATTTGAAGTAACTTTACCAATCGCAAACTTTACTCGAAATGGCCAACTTACAGATAGCGTCTCTCAACAAAATGTACACAGTTGTAATAGAGCAACTAAAGCGCTTTCAGAAACTGTTTTCAGAATTTACTTAGAGACAGTGGTTCGATCACGGCAAGAGATTAATAGTCAGCGGCCAAGCGCGCCTGTCGAATTGGTCGGATTCCGAGCCGCATTGCGTAAGCGCTTTGTGACATTTTCAGTTCTGCTATTGTTAACCTTACAGCATATTAAATAAGCTATCTAGTTATGTAAAAATCACACACAGAATCTGTCTAGGTTATTCGTAAAACGCCCCCGATCGACCAGAGGAACTTTACCAATCGCAAACTTTACTTGAAATGGCCAACTTATAGATCGCGGCTCTCAACAAAATTTGCACTGTTGTATAGAGCAGATAATGCGCTTTTAGAAACTGTTTTCAGAATTTACTTAGAGACAGTGGTTCGACCACGGCGAGAGATTAATAGTCAGCGGCCAAGCGCGCCTGTCGAATTGGTCGGATTCCGAGCCGCATTGCGTAAGCGCTTTGTGACATTTACAGTTCTGCTATTGTTAACCTTTAAGCATATTGAATAAGCTATCTAGTAATGTAAAAATCACAAACAGAATCTGTCTAGGTTATTCGTAAAACGCCCCCGATCGACCAGAGGCACTTTACCAATCGCAAACTCTACTTGAAATGGCCAACTTATAGATCGCGGCTCTCATTGAAATTTACACAGTTGTATAGAGCAGATAATGCGCTTTCAGAAACTGTTTTCAGAATTTACTTAGAGACAGTGGTTCGATCATGGCGGGTGAATAATAGTCAGCGGCCAAGCGCGCCTGTCGAATTGGTCGGATTCCGAGCCGCATTGCGTAGGCGCTTTGTGACATTTTCAGTTCTGCTATTGTTTACCTTTAAGCATATTAAATAAGCTATCTAGTAATGTTAAAATCACACACAGAATCTGTCTGGGTTATTCGTAACACGCCCCCGAATGACCAGAGGAACTTTACCAATCGCAAACTCTACTTGAAATGGCCAACTTATAGATCGCGGCTTTCAACGAAATTTACACAGTTGTTTAGAACAAATAATGCGCTTTCAGAAATTGTTTTCAGAATTTGCTTAGAGACAGTGGTTCGACCACAGCGGGTGAATGATAGTCAGCGGCCAAGCGCACCTGTTGAATTGGTCGGATTTCGAGCCGCATTGCGTAGGCGCTTTGAGATTTTTTCAGTTCTGCTATTGTTTACCTTTAGGCATATTAAATAAGCTATCTAGTAATGTAAAAATCACACACAGAATCGGTCTGGGTTATTCGTAAAACGCCCCCAAATGACCACAGGAACTTTACCAATCGCAAACTCTACTTGAAATGGCCTACTTATAGATCGCGGCTTTCAACGAAATTTACAAAGTTGTATAGAGCAGATAAAGCACTTTCAGAAACTGTTTTCAGAATTTACTTAGAGACAGTGGTTCGATCATGGCGGGTGAATAAT
>BHDV01009655.1:0-74682 GCA_005406045.1 Adoxophyes honmai
TGCCTATAGCCACTCCTATAGTCCTTAAAGGAAGTCTAGTACAACTTATACGGGATTACGTGACAGAGAGAGCGCTATACATAATGTATTAACTTGTCTCCGTGAATAAGGTATAGTTGTAACATTTTATTTGTACCTAGATATAAACGAGTGCACGCAAGGCGTGGACGGCTGCGAGTACGCGTGCGTGAACGTGGCCGGCGGGCACGTGTGCGCCTGCCCGCGACACCTGCGCCTGCACAGCGACCGGCGGCGCTGCGTCACTGGTACACTCACCACTGTCACTTAAGCCTAGGTCGCACTAGGCTACTATTTTAGCCAAGTTGCGCGTAATTGTGTGAACGCGACTGAACAATGAAATTTTAGTCGAGTTTCATTGTACAAACACATTTAGTTGCTAAATTACTGGCTACTAAAGAATGGTCGCGGAGCACAGAGAAATTCGAGCGTTGACCCGGTGCTATCTATCTCTGTCGCGCGCATGCAATATAATATTGCCCTCACGCTCGCAACTGAGCACGTGCGTCGTACTGTGCGAGCTTGAGGGCAATATTGCTTCAGACGACAGGCGCTATTTAATTTACAGCTTTCGCTTTTTTTATGTCAACAACTGTTTCGTGCACATTTTTTTTTCCTCAAACTCATCCACAATAAGTCGTCAGACTTTAATTACATTGGTTGAAGTAGGTACGATTATCTTTCAAGAGGTATAGGACCTGTCCTATACTCTTTTAAATCAGGGAGCACATGTGCCCGCTTCAGTCCCTTTGTCGATGCAGCATATCTATTCAGCGCCACGTACGTCAACCTGTCGTTACTTCGCAATGCGCGCCGCAGGCCGACGACGACAATATGTCGTTAAAGTGTAAAGCAAAATGCGAGGTGGCGCGGCGGGAATGGCTCGGCAGTAAGCGCGTGGCACTGAATGTGTTAAGTAGCATTATATTGGCCAGAAATACCTATCAACTTTGCACCTTCGCGTAACAACTATTATTGTTCAATTTCAGCTGCTTCGTATCGCTCAGTCTACCAAGAGCCGGAGAGTGAATACCTGAGCGCCATATTGGAGACCCCAGCCAAGTACAGGAACGCAAGAAATTAAAACACAATTAATTTCAACACATTTATTTATATTCCGATTGATATCCATTCAATACTGCCTACAGCACAAATATACTATAATTCAACGTAAGAACTATTTAATAAAATATTTTCAAACTTCACGTTTTTCTTTGACAAGGCGGAAATTCTAAGAATTTTAGATTTCGTAAAGAAGTATAATATGTAAGTATTATTATTGTTTTAAACAGGTACTTTCTATAGTGCTGGCTTTGCCGTCTACATCTTAAAACTACTGTAATTTATATCATCCAGTGAATTCTATGTAGGCGAAAGGTACCTACTCATTTTAATAATTTCAAAAACACATTTACTCGAACATTCAAAAACTGCACACTTTTCTGGTATCAAAAATGTATGTAATTTTTAGTGATATTTCATTTGATTTTTATGAGATTTAATAACAACTTAAATAATTTTGTATACCAAAGACGTACAGGTTTTATTTAGGTTAAAATCGCCTAAAATATTGGTTATTCATTTCATTAGGCTTCGTATCGAAGACATGCGTCATATAAGTATAATAATCACCAAGATTATGTAACTTTTCAAGTTAAGTAATTGTAAAAAGTATTGGTTTTTAGTCACTTATTGGCAATACTGCTATTAAACGCCAGATTTGGTAAGGGTGAGGGTTACAATTATTTAGTTGCACGGCGGCATCCCCTTTATCTAACGTCAAGTTAGTAACAAATTTTATTATTTGGGTAAGGTTCAAAAAAATTGTACATAGTTAAGGGCTTTAATAAAAACAAAAGTTAATTGATTCTTTTGTGTTACGACAATTACCCATACATTTTGTATAGGTAATTTTCGTTACACAAAAGACGCGATCGTGATTTTGTTTTTATTAACCCTTAATTTATGTACAATTTTTTTGAACCTTACCCATTTGATTTCGAAAATGCCCTTCTTTTACTTAGCTTTTGTATATTACGTGTTTTTGGGTGTTATAAAATCAATCAAGATTTATCGATTATTTAATGGAGTTGTTTGATTGAAGCAATCAACAATCGAATCGAACCTGACAGTCTGAGTTGAATAACATCTAATTTTTAAAAACTGAATTAGGTAAAGGGGATGCCGCCATGCAACACAAATGTCAACAGTTGCCGGTAGTGTGCGCTGGCTATTACTCGGTTAGTCAAGTGCTATGAGTGAAGGTGAAGTGATTAAGTAGCGATGGGCGGCAGACGCTGGTTGCCTAGGACCCTCTTGATAGGTCCTCGCTTTGGGTCCAGCACTCGCTCGTCGGCACGTCGGGAGAAGTTTCTAGAACGTCATACCCGCAGGGGAACGATAAAGTTGAATTTAAAAGTGGAATTGAAAAGAGTTCGCTTCTATTGGAGCGTAGCGGGAAAGAGAACAGGAGAGTGGACCAATCACATTTGATTTACATTTCAAACAATGTGCTCGTGAATCCGTTCGTAAAATCATGTCATTGATCGTTTTCCCAAAATTTTCACTTCGCTTCTTCTCAATCTAAGGGAACTCTTGGCCTAATTATAATTAACCAAAGGAGAATGAAATTTAGTCTTCGAAGAAGTCAATCTTTCCTCTCCTCGCGAGTAAATACTCTTTATAAGAAAATTCGGGTGTGAGCCGCAATTGTGACTTAACCAAGACTGTGTTTTATTCTCGTTTGTATTCAACTAATGGAATAATTTATGTTAATAAGAATAGCTGACGAAAATCTAGTCCAGACTGTCATGCTGTGTGCCCCCCATTCATGATAGCTCCGGGATGTGGGTTTTTCCTAAAACTTGATCAACCTGGTCCGATTTGATCGTCAATGGCGAAGCGTCGCTCCAGAGTGCGAACAACTAACGGAGCGACGCCGGAGTTTTAGGAAAAACTCACATCCCGGAGTGATCGTCAATGCCTCATTAAAGCAGTTTACAATGAGTACGTTCCACTTAACCACGACCGACCTCAGAAATTGCCGTGCCAAAGGTTAATGTTAATGCCCGCCATTCATTATAGCTCCGGGACCTGGGTTTTTCCTAAAACTCGAAACCGTGGTCCAATTTGATCGTCAATGGCGAAACCCACGTCCGCGCATGATATTTTCGGCGCGTCGCGCCAAACTCACCGTGAATGCCGGAACCCACGTCCAAGCCATCAGTTCGTTCGTCAGTGTTGCCAATTTAGCAAATTACGCTAAATTTGGCATATTTAATTGTTGTTTTGCATCTAGCATATTTTTTGGCATAAAATCATTAGGTAAATATTTAACCAAGAACTTACTTTAAATGACGTTTAATTAGAAACGTCAATAAAAACAAAGTTTACCATAGACACGTTTTGTCATTTTCATGTTTCCCTTTTTATTAGGCACTATTTTTCTTGTCTTTGTTTAACTTTATATTTTATTGTAATCTAATCGTAAAAAAATAATGTTTGCATTGTTGTATAAGTAAGTCAAAAAACGCCCTCGGTGCTTTCCTACACCAATCGCATTCTTTGACTCCTCTTATAAATTTATTGCATTAAGTATTATAAAATTAAATGACGTTCTGTTTAATTTGACATTAATAAATGTTTGCATATTTTCTAGCATTATTTTACGACAGTTAACATATTTTAGGCATAATTTTAGCATTGCGTTGGCAATACTGTTGAGAACTGAAGAGCCGGAGCGACGCCAGTCAATGGGCAAATCCAGTTGTCCTAAAACTCCCGGCGTCGCTCCGGTTGGATGTGGGTCTGGCCCACATCCCGGAGCTATTGTGAATGGGGTGCTTAACCTTTTGACCGCCAAAGACGCCATATCACGTCATCGCAAGTCAGTGCCCGTGACGCCACGACGTCAAATGGTGCGTCGAAGTTATTGCGAAAAAACTGAAATATAAAACGCTGCAATATTTTTTCTAGGTTTACTTTATTTATAGCTAGTGAAAGTTATTTTATACCTAATTTAAATAAAATAATACACCACCATTCGAAAAAAAACAAGCATTATCTAAGAGCCGACTCACGTCTTTGGCGTTAGGAGCACAGCGTTTCACTTCGCGCCTTGGCGGTCAAAAGGTTAAAGGTGGAACGCACAACTTGAGCGCTGCCGCTGTTTGCTCGCAGTATGACGGCATGGTGAAAACGTGCGGCTATGGGGGCCATGGGGGTTGTTAGTAAATATTTCGTATGGATTGGAGCAAAATTTAATTCAACATGGTTTCCGTGAATTTATAGTTATTGCGAATCGGTACAGTCTTCGCCAACAAACTTGGCAATTTGCGCATTGTGGAAACACTCCCACCACTTATAATCTTGCCAAATTTATTGCCGACCACGATGTTTATCTAAAAGCCGGTCTCAATATCAAATCTATCGATGGTTTAACTAACTACAGATAGGAAAATGGCAGATAATATAGCACTCTTCTATCCCCTATAGGTACCTATTTGCAACTGTAGACTGAAAACAAGTAAGTTTTCTTGGGAAACTATACGAAATCCGACCCATTGTCATTAGCAGTGAGTGAAGATCAAATATTTTGAACGTAATAAAAATTGATACTTACTGCCAGTAAGAGCCGTTCCTCTGCAATCGCATGATATTGTTCTGGCAAATGAGTAGCTCGTTCTGCAGATACGTTCTTTGGTCGTTCACTCTCACGAACAACTGAAAAAAGGGTTGCTTTTTATTTGTGTTGGAATCGGTCAGTGCTAGAGATGTTACAGAGCGTCTAATGTAATGAAGTCGTTCAAGAGTCGGTCGATTTTGTTTGCGTAGTAACGCGAAGAATTGTATGGAAATTGTCTCGACCGCGGCAGTTGAGAAAACGTGCCGCTTGGAGGCGCTGTCTTAGTTTCCATACCTACAATTCTTCAACTCTTCGCAAAATTTCGAAATCATCCTCGTTTCATGAATGTTTTGATTACATTAAGCACTCCGAACTTCCATCGAAAAAATACGTGTACATACAATATTTTTATGTAATCTGTCTGACGGATTAAATAATTTTTAGTCAACCACCCAATTGACAAAAAATAACTGCTTATAGTTTTACTTGGCCGTAGACGAGTTTTGATCAATGACGTCGTATTAAAGATGTTCTCTACATTTAACAACCATCAGCTGAATCGTGTCAAAATTAACATTAAGTAACATTCTCTATGGATAGGTAGAACGAAGGATTGCTGTGATATTGGTGTATTGCGGGTGTATATTGTTACCTTAGACTCGGAATCGAGACGCCACTCCTTGCTGCGAAGGGTGCTTATCAAGTCTGTTTTGATTCTCTCAAACCGCTTCACCGTACGAAGAAGTTCAGCCTGGAATATGAGGTAAATTTCTATCAATTTATCGTAAAATAATCCAATAAAATACCTTATTTACCTACTTCAAATATTTTTGGGGTTCGTCTACTCTATTGAAACCAGAATTGCGGTTATTTTATGGTTATACCTACTCAGCGAGATTTACTTAGAGAGCGAGAGTTGCTCGCGGAGACGCTCTGAGGGCCTTTTTAGTAGAGATGCCACGAATAGTGATTTGGCCGAAGCGCCGAATATTCGGCAAGAAGTACATACATAATACTTGCCGACCGCGTAACGGATAAATACGACAAGTCGCGGCACATGTCGCAGACATTAGCCTTTTGCGCGGGCGGCGAGGTCATTTGTTTTTTTTTTAATTGTAAAAACAAGCACATTACGGTACGCTTTGCCAGATCAATACACATAATAAATTGAATAAAAAATTACGATTTTGAAGAATCCTCTTCTCGAAGAAATTTTACCACTGATAAATTTCACTTATTAAAGTATTGTAATTTAGTAATAAATACAAATCTTGTGTAATTCGGTGTCTTTTTTTGTCTATGATTTGGTACTAATAATACGTACTATTCGGCTGAATACCGAATATCAAGAAAAGTGGCCGAAAAGGCTGAATACCGAATAGTAGCCGAATATTCGTGGCATCTCTAGTTTTTAGTCTCACGCACGCGGGAATGGCCGCATGCGTAAACTTGTAAATTATGTAAGAGACACTACTTATTCATCCGACATTTTCTTCTCATCTTGACATCAACCATTACGCAACCCGTAGAAAACTGGAACCCAAACCTGCGTATCATCCGCAGCGTGAAAGACTACGCATTCGGGCCAATCCCGCGTGCGTGAGCAAATCGGCGTGGGACTGAAAATGCCCTGAAAGTACGTATAAAAGTAAAAATAGGTCTACGGTGATCAGATGTCAGGGATTTATCTGCCATGTCAGTAATTTTTCGAAAAGGGGAAATGCCAGGAATTTTAGACGAAAAAAAAACTACGTACCGGAGTAAGAATGTCTAAGTTTATGTTGAGGTCGTCGTGCTTCAACTTGCAGTCTGGAAAAATAAGCATTTTGTTTGTAGATTGTAACTGGAACCAAATCTAAAGTATAACCCTTCTGTGCTGAACATGAACAGAGTTATACTCCATTTTTTATTAGGGTTCCGTACCCAAAGGGTAAAAACGGGACCCTATTACTGAGGCTTCGCTGTCTGTCCGTCCGTCCGTCCGTCCGTCCGTCCGTCCGTCCGTCCGTCTGTCACCAGGCTGTATCTCACGAACCGTGAGAGCTAGAGAGTTGAAATTTTCACAGATGATGTATTTCTGCTGCCGCTATAACAACAAATACTAAAATTAAAATAATTATAATAATTAAGGGGGGCTCCCATACAGAAAACGTGTTTTTTTTGCTATTTTGTATCTATTTAAATAACTGTAACAGGTAAATACTTGAAATGCTCACAGAATATTTAATTAAATATTTACTTTAAAAGAAAATAATTAAAATAAAATAAAATTAGTATTTAAGGGGGGCTCCCATACAAAAAACGTTTTTTTTGCTATTTTGGATCTCTTTAAATAACTGTAACAGGTAAATACTTGAAATTCTCACAGAATATTTAATTAAATATTTACTTTAAAAGGAAATAATTAAAATAAAATAAAATTAGTATTTAAGGGGGGCTCCCATACAAAAAACCTATTTTTTTGTAGTTTTTTTTACTGTTTTGGGTCTATTTAAATAATTGTAACAGCTAAATACTTGAAATGCTCACAGAATGTTTAACTAAATATCTACTTTAAAAATAAATAATTGAATAATAATAAAATTAGTATTTAAGGGGGGCTCCCATACAAAAATTCTGATTTTTTGCAGTTTTTGGTACGGAACCCTACGTGCGCGAGTCCGACTCGCACTTGGCCGGTTTATTTTTCTCAAAGCCCTAACAGACGACCAAATTTGGTTTGGTCCGAACCACAAACTTGGTTGGCTCCAAACCAAATTCGAACGTATGTTCAGCGGTTGGCTGAACATTTTGTTCGGCGACGAAGTTTGGAGCCAACCAAGTTCGTGGTTCGGACCAAACCAAATTTGGTCGTCTGTTAGGGCTTTCAGACACAAAAGTGACATAGGCGATAAAATAGTGCTGTGCCTACACTATCAAAAGTTATCGACAAATTAAATGTAGGTAGTAACAGTATTTGTATGTTCGGATATTCCATAAAATACCTAATGATTACGATAGACACATGTACCTATCCTGGGTGCAAACATTGTCGATGGTTTAGAGATAGGAGCTCCGCCAAAGATAAAACGTACCCATAAGTATGTAATTTTTCAGAATTCTGATATTGGTACTTATCAATTAAGTTTCTGAGAAAAAACTAAAGCATATAACACACTAACAAGGATTAACAATGTGGTAGACGCTTTACAAAAATAATTAAAAAAAAATACCCACCTGGCCCGCAAACCTTGGCGTTCTTCAACTTTTCCTTCCAAATGGGCAATTCAGCTCTTAACTCATCAATGTTGTCCAAAAGCAACTTGTGTTTGGAATTCTCCCTGTCTAAGTCGTCGTCGTGCTCCCATTCGTAGTTAGGCTTGCGTAGGTCCTCTTGCACCGACACTATTTGCTTCTCAAGCTCACCGTTCTGCCAAGCTGCCGATTCTCTATGGTTAAAAAAACATGCTGTAGATACCTACACTATAAATACTTATTTCGTCTTGGAGTTGGTTATGTAGATAGAAAAGATTCATAAAGGTAGGTACTCCAAAAAGTACAAAAAGGTAATAAAAAAAATTGCACATTCAATTTTAAGATGGTTATTGAAACTAATAAGTAAGTAGAGTGGTACAAACTGGTGATGTCTATACTCAGATATAACTACTTCGTGAGAAATTCTAAACACAAAAGATTTTTTTTTAAGAAAATGTTTTTGGAGAAATACCTGCATGATTTTTCGTGATCTAGCTCTGATTTCAGATTGTCGACTTCGCTGTCGTTCATTTTATCACTTTATGTATAAAATAAAGGGAGTTAAGGCAAAAGTATACCAAATAGGAAGCAATGGTGCAGTAATATTGATTCAACAACATCTCGGCGACGGCCAATTTCCAATGTTCGTTCATACTATTTGACCTTGACATAAAAACTACCTTAAATAAAGTAAAAAATATCACTAAATATGTATTTAAAAGTACAGATTATTTGCTTAACAAAACTTCATTATTATTAAAATGCCAATAATTAAACAATGTAAGAGACATTCAAAAATTCGCGCTTCTTTTGCCATCGGTTCTAACCATGTATTAGCTAGCAAGAACAAAACGCAACCTTTGCTGTTCCAAAACTTCATGATACACTCAGAACACAATACTTTATCAATATCAATTGACCTATGTTGCGCATAAGCCAAGTAATATTTATAACATTTAGTAAAAAAATTGATTACTTTTCAATAGTGCGTCAATTAAGTCAATAGATTTTACTAATTGGTAATCTACGTGGCGAAGACTTTTCGTGATTGTTATGACAAACAAGTAAACAACAAACAATTCAGAACGTATTGGATGTGACGTCTGTCAATCTGTCATTCCCAAAAAATATTCGAATTTCAAAACACTTAACTGAAACAAGACAACGGGCTAAATTCAATTGTATTTGCTTTGTTTCAATCATTTTTTTATGAAATGAATTTAGTGAGTGCAGTTTTACACGAAGAAGATTCAACCAAGATGAAGGATTTTAAAAAACTAAGTGACGAAATAACACCGCAGATAAAAGACCTCATCGATAGAGTGGAAATACTATCGTGGACTTTACAACAAAATTTCGTGGACTCTTTTCTCAACTACACAACAACAAAGAGCCTGGAGCAGTTGAACTACAAAAACAGAAAAGGAAATATAATGAACGATTATGCTAATATTACGGAAGCCATAAAATCATTACGCGAAAAGATGGATGTTACTGACGACGAGTTTAATGATCGGTGCGAAAAATTGGAAAAATCTATGACCGCGTTGAACGATTTGTGTATTGTTGTGGAAGGGAAGCGAGCTCTGGAGCTGGCGAACCATGAATTCCGGAGACATAATTACTGCGAATCCATGTTGGCTGTTAAAGAACTTCAGCACCAAGTCCAGAAGTTGAAATTTGATGGCGATGCAGCTAAAGCGCTGTCGAACTTAGTAGAACAGACTGAAAATCAACTTGCCTTGTACACAGCCCATTTGAGTGTGGATTGGGAAGACCTATTCTCCTGGTCGGAGAAGAAAAGTCTGCAGTTCCTTACTTTTTCATTATCTGTGCAGCAAAGTGACCCGATTTTGTTACAGAAAGTATTAAGGTCTTTACAAGCTACTGAAAGGTTGAATGCAGAGCTTGGTGTGTTCTCCCATTTCTTCATAAACCAATTGCTACACAATGTCATAAGACACAACTGTGAGATATTTACTGAAGACCACATAGGAGCTGTTGTATTCAACATCAGAATAACCCTAGCTGACAAAAACAGACCAAACTACCAAACAATATTCAACAATTTAACTGCTATATTTGAATTCTTGCAGTCCACTCTCGGTTCTCAGTTAGAGAGTGCACCAAAGTTCATCGAAATCTTTGCTGATAGTTTAAGAGACAAATTCTTCAGCAAAATTATAGAAGACTGCATCAGGAATAATCTTCCTTCATGTAACAGCACTTACGAGAACTACACCAATCTGGTTATAGAATTGGATGCATTCAATAAATTCCTGATAGACTCAAAATTTGTTGAAGCTGCTGAATCACCATTAAACAAGTACATAGATGATACGGAATGTGTTCTGTACAACAAAAAGTGTGATAAACTTCTTTACGATGTTCGTAGCTTGCTGAGTCAAAGCTTATCCTATGGTACGGAAGTAGTCGGAACTGAGATAGTAAACGAGAATGAGTCCATATTGGAAGTGACTGAGAAAACCGAGAAATATGTTTGGGATTTAAACAAACCAGTATTTCTCTCTAAATGTGTGATTTCTCAAAATGTGAAGAAGATTCTTAAAATGATTGTGGAACATTTAGAGGAAAGCACTAAATTGCCAGAAAAGTACAGCATGCAACTGGTTTCATACATCAAAGATATTACCGTGATGTATCAAAGTATTGTTCCTAAGAAATTTAAGACCAATTTGGAGTGCTGTCCATTGGATATAGGTGGGTTTGCCACTATTCTTTGTAATGATTTTACTGCCATCTCTTTTTCTGTAACAAGGTTGTAAAGCATTTTCTTCATTAGTTACTAGAGATATTATTAACAAATTCTGTGGCTACATATTCCCAAGATTTTGATTACAACATTTTAACTAACAGTATGACAAAGCATGTAAAACATGATGCCTATATTCCTAAAATGGAGTAGATGTGATGTGCAAACAAAACTTTACAAAACTGGTTAAGTATTTTATGTTTCATAGGATCAAATACTTAATGACTTAAAAACTCGATGATTTAAGAACTACTGATTACATTCCATTCAAACTCAGCTAAGGACCATCACTTGAAAACAAAGTTTATAAGAAAAACCAACATTCAAATTCACCCATTTCAGAGTTATATTGCCAGATCCACACACAGAGTAATCAAGCTTCACATAATCCCTCTGCATCAGATGTTAAAAAGATTCTAATAAAACACTATTT
Organism: Adoxophyes honmai; assembly: GCA_005406045.1. Lineage (NCBI taxonomy): Eukaryota > Metazoa > Arthropoda > Insecta > Lepidoptera > Tortricidae > Adoxophyes > Adoxophyes honmai. Next base: position 11,083 of record BHDV01009655.1, read on the forward strand.
TTCCAGCGCTATTCTTCAACAACTGTTTCTACCTAGCACATGGGCTGCTTGGGCCCCCATGGAAGAACACGCTGCCTGTAGCCCTGGCCGATCATCTCACCACAACCATGCTGGTCTCCATACAAGATCTCCGAGTCCTCGGCTTGGAGAAGATATCCCTGTACTTGCAGAAGCAGAAGAATGTTATTACACAGAGTATTGAGCCTAGTGGTAAGTTGGTTGGAAACTTAGTGACAAAAAAATTTACCTTTATGCTATTCTCATTGCTGACAATGATGGGTCATGATTTGGCCTGAAACATGTTTAGCTAAACTCTAAAAAAAAAGGTGGGTGTATCCGTTGTACGTTACTATGCAGAAGTGGCTCTGAAGCGTGAAATAGTCATGGGTCATGGTCATGGTTTTGTCTATGTCACGTTTCGTGTGCTCTGCCTACGCCATTTGGGATCATAGGTGTGATTGTATGTATGGATGTAAGTATGTGCTTTTTTTTGTCTGCATAACTTATAGATATTAAGTAAAACAAAAGAGAATAGAATGCATTATATTTTTCACTTCCTTTGTTCAAATAACTTGCACATACCTATTACTCATTTCAGAAATCACCCCATGGTCAAATGAAACCTACGAGCAATTCGACACAGCAGTCAACCACGCCATAATTCTGATGAAGGATCTCAAATGTAGTTGGCATTACATCCTGCCAACCCGCATGTATGAGAATGCTATGTGCACTCTCGTCCAAGCGTTCTGCCAATCCGTTTTGCAGCGGATATTTGCGGACAGTAAGCCCATCAGTGAAGAGCTTGTCTACATGCTGTCAGTGAGGCTTCAGGACGCAGTTGAGGAGATAACTGCTCTGTTTGAGGTTTGTTTTTATGGAATTAGGCATTACTTTGTAACTATTTCAGTCCGGTGGACGGAATTACGCATTTTTTGGGATGAGCTTGAGAGGCGAGTATACCCGTTGTCACGCCATAACATGAAAACGGCTAGACCGTTTTGGCTGATTCTTTTTTTGTAATTTTTAACCGACTTCAAAAAGAGGAGATTCAACCTATTTTTTTTTTTTTTTTTTTTTTTTTTTTTTTTTTTTTTTTTTTTTTTTTTTGTACATAGGTACGTAACATACACATGTTACTCGATAGCTCGGAGACCCGAAGACCGATTTTCAAAATTTTTTTTTTAATTGATAGTGTATAACTTGAAATTGGTCCCATTGGCACGACACCAGGATCTGATGATGGAATCTTGGAGAAATCGAGGGAACTCTTCAAATTTTATATGGAGATGTACGGCGTTTTCGGTAATTTGTTGATGAAGTCAAGATTTTACATTCAGTAAACAGAATCTTTTCAAAATATTGCTAATTTGAAGTCGGTTTTTTTTTGTTTAAAATTATCTAATACTCTGTAGAAGGTCCTTACGGAAAAAAATGTAAAAAAATCTCTCAGAAAGATGAAAAAATACAAAATAAAGTACTGCATCAAAGCTACGCTAAGGCTGTACGAAGTTCGCCAGTTCAGCCAGTATTTTATAATTAAATCCTTTTCCTTTGCTACCCTTTTTAGATCTTGAGCCACTCCAAATTGTTGAATGCGTTCTTTGCAAAGCATGAGTGGTATTAATCTCACTGATATGGTGTGTCTGTGTCATAGCATGAGAGAGAAGTGTGGTCTGAAAGAGGATATTGTAACAAGGATAGAGAAAGGCATGTTGCGTTGGTTTGGGCATGTGGAGAGAATGGATGAAGCGAGGATGTGTAAACACATGTACAAGGGAAGTGTGTGCAAGTCGGTCGAGGGCGCCCTCGAAGAACATAATATATCGACCAGATCGGCGATGTTCTAAAATCCGGCCAAATTAGAAGTACCCTAAACCGTCAAGCGTGTATGACGAGAATGATTAATGTGAGCGAAGCGAGAGAAGTATGCCAGAATAGGAGCGAATGGCGCTCTGTTGCCTATGCCTACTCCGCAGGGTATAGGACGTGACGTTTATGTGTATATTTATTTTGTTGTCACAGGAACCCATCGAACTTGATAAAAAGATAAACGTTTGGTTGAAGTTCACCCAAATGCCGCAACTGCTGAAGGCTCAACTTCTGGAGATAGCCGAAATCTGGAACACTAATAAGGAACTGGGCCTCAGTTACGCCTGCGAAGAGGTCCGACAGATTGTCAAAATGAGGTTCCCAGACAACAAGTACCGGCTGAAAATACTGAAAGAAATACAGTGAATGCTTTTATATTCGGCTTGTTTTATTTGACTGGCATCCTGTCACTTATAATACCACTTTTATATAACTCGGAACCTTGAAATTGTGCTGTAGCTATAGCTACAAATCGTTAATTAGTCATGGTTTTAACTACGTAACTTTTCGTGTGCTCTGCCTTCCTCGTTTGGGAATACAGGCGTGATGTATGTAGTTATAATTTAAATTCCCGTCTGAATTGTTGCGGGGTCAATTCTTTCGCAGTAAAAAAGTTTATAGCGATCTCTCTTTGCTGTGTAAGTACAGTAACCCTTAGGTACAGGTACGTAGCCCTTTGGTCTACTGTCTTATTAAAAAACAGTCTCGCATAATACATAAATATTCGTTAGCCAGCGAGACAGTGAAAAAAAAGCATAAAAAAATACAAATGGTTTTTTTTTTACTGAAACTTGGACAGATTTTTTTTGGTGGGAGTAAGCTTGTGGACTTACCACCACCACTTAAAATCTGGCATAATTTTTGCCGACCAATAGTGATCTTAATTTACAGACTTCTAAAGACTAATGAAGGCTGCTTTAGGTAACTTCAAAAATTCCGGGATGAAGCTAGAAAGATCGGACAGATGAAAAAATCTTGTACAGGTGACATGGCAGCATGGGACAATTTATTTTTGAGTAGTTACGTAGCTAGTAGCCACCTATATTTCACAAAAGAAGCCGCGCTAATAAGTCTTACAAAACTCATTTACTACGTACATTTTTCTACTAGCGGCATTTGCACTATGCGTGCATTATCTGTGGTTGCGTAAGTAATAATTTGCGGAAGAAAATCGGAAATAGGAAAAGTATAACTCAATATTTGATCACGTACGGCCGCTGGTTTGCGCACGCTGGCAGTCGTTTTATTTCGCGCCATTTTTTCGCGGCATTTTTGATCCGCCATGTTAGGTAAGATGCGGACGGAGTGCAACACTTAAAATTATTACAATTCTTATTCGTGACCACCTGACCACAATGGCTGATAAACAATTCATATTAATGCGGCTTATTAGGTAAGTAAAAGAAAAAAAAATAAGCGATCTTCCTTTTTTATTTGTTCAGTTAAGGACTAGTTTCTCCCTGTTAGTGCCCCGGATCAAAATTGGCAGGATTTTCAGTAGTGATGGTAAATTTCCCCCCACTACTTAAGATATTGCCACGTTAGATGCCGGAGACTGTAAGCGACAACTTACTAACTAGAGCTCGGGGCCCAAAGAGGGTCTTGAAATTGAAACGAGAGCACGCCATCTATCTGTCCCGATCGTGCCAGTCGTCGACTTGAAGAAGTGAGCGACAACCAGCGGAATAAAACAATCGAAGATTTGTGAAAAATCTAGGCTGTGACATATTTTAGCTGGTAGTATTGATGGTGTGAATTGTACGCATCTCATAATCATACAGGCGCAACCTTTTTAGACGTATTTTTATAGTTTTTTGTAATTTTCTTTTTAATATTTTGAATTTTGTGTTTAGCTTGTTCTTTTTATGTTTTGTTCTCAGTCTGAATAAATTGATGGTCGAAATCTGACGTTTTATTTGACAGGAACCAGTGTAGTCTCAAAACCAGTAATACAGTCCGTTTTCTTGGTCCTTCGAACCGGATTTGAATCAGTGACCTATTTCTGTAGCATTAGTAGAGTTGAAAAAACAATATAGAATTAACTTTGCGATTCATTTCCTATTGAACCAAATTGTTTGTAAACAAGCCCCTACCCTGAAGAATATTCTTTAAAAAAATCAATTGACTTACAACGCTACATGATACGCGACAGTGTTTAGTAATAATCATCTGTCTGGCGTTTAGGAGTACTCGGCTTCTTAAGTATTAAGTCGCTTACGTCTGTGGCTTCTTTCCTGTGTCTGAAAAAAAATCAGTGTAATATTTGAGACATGGCTTTTTTTTCAAAAACTTGAGATCTCAAAGAGGCATATTTAAAACTAGCTTTCCGCCCGCGGCTTCGCCCGCGTGGAACTCGGTTATATTGCGGTATAAAGCACAACTATAAGAAAACTTCTCGTTTCAAACGACTCACATCGCCATCGATCTATATCATCTATCGATCGATATCGATCTATCATCGATTGATATCGATCTATCAAGCAAACTATATTTTTGTTTTCCCTCAGGAACATCTTTTTTTTTCCGGGATAAAAAGTACCCTATTATTTAATCCGGACTTCTATCTTTATGTCTGCAAAATTTCAAAGCAATCGGTTCAGTAGTTACGGCGTGAAAGCGGAACAAACAAACAAACAAACTCACTTTCTGACTTATAATATTAGTAAGGATGAATAAATTGCACAATATTTCAATGAATTGACTAAAACTCTCTTATAAAATTCGCCAAAAAATCTGGCACCAACGCCTTAAAAATTCTTAAGGATTTTATTACAGTGATATAGAATCAGTGTCCGACCGAAGCTTCGGCTTCGGCTTCGGCTTCGGCTTCGGCCACCTTCGGCCAAAAAAACCGCCTTCGGCCAAACCTTCGGCTTCGGCCAAAATTTGGCCAAAAGTGAACAAACGAGGCCAGAGCGAGACGGAAAGTGCGCTGCGCTTAGCAGAGCAGCGTTTCGCCGGCCCGATCGCATTGCTTGCAATTAGTTATATAAATTATTAACAACACATAACATAACAACATAGTCACACTTGATTTAGAAACGAAAACTGCACAAATTTACTGCTGTTTTTTTTTTCGATTAGTAAATTCTCGTATTTCTTAGGGTCAACACACCTTCGGCTTCGGCTTCGGCTTCGGCCGAAGCGAAGGTTATGATGAAAACCGATTAATCGGCTTCGGCCAAAATTGTACCTTCGGTCGGACACTATACTATAGAATAAATAATCCATGTCTGTCAGGTAGCAATAGAACACACCTAAAGCTATCAACTTTCAATTTATGCTGAACATTTATCACCACAAGAGACTATAATTGCCTTTGAACACAATGTGTAGGTAGGTATAATAAACTACTTATTAAAGTATCGCCTGTATAGTTATATTTGTCACTTGAATTCTTAATTGCACGCGAATTTCATTCGAATGTTTACTTCATTTTTACAACAAACAATTAAGTTTTTTTATTCAACAAAAAATCTTGTTCTTTTCATTGTAACTATTAACAGCTACTTCTTGCGTTTTTTTCTTTGCTAGCCAGTGGCGTAGCTAGGTAACCAAGGGCCCTGGGGCAAATAAAAAAATGGGGCCCCACACCTATGATAACTGATTATTGTGGCGTAGCTAGCATGGGTGGCACCCCCCCCCTGGAATTCGATAGAAACGGTTCGGGGGCCCCCTGGGCTTGGGGGCCCCGGGGCACTGCCCCGCCTAGCCCCTTGGTAGCTACGCCCCTGTTGCTAGCTTGTGCCTGGAACTCGACATTACGGGAATTTTCTTTTGAATCTTCCTACATTGTCTTAACACGTTTTACGCCAGTGACACAGCGTCTGTGACCAAAAAACTCTCAGTAAAACGCTGCCGGAGTCAAATGTGTTAAAGGATCTCTAAATACGACGAATAAGTACGTATCATCATTGTCTGTAGATCCAATAGATTCAACTTAGCGTTAGCATACCAGCCAGTCAGTCGACTTATTTTTAGGGTTCCGTACCTCTAAAGAAAAAAGGATACCGTCCTTATACGATCACTTTTAACTGGCACGCGTGGAGATATACTTAGCTAAAATTTATGCTAAACACTAAGGACTGTGGCCTCATAGAGCTGTGAAAAAATGAAACTCTCAAAACAAAAAATGGCTGCTTATGTCGATGTCGTATTTCCCATGTATCGTATTTGCAAAGAGACCCGAAACCTACGGGAAACTTGCTGATGACCTACAATCTTAAACATTAAATTTGACATGAAACAACGAGGTGTAAGAAAAGGAAAAAGAACCCGAACATCCGAAAATATGTAATGTTGTAAGTATTTGAATCGCAGTCAACGACAAAGTAAAGTTTAGTTAAGTCAAAATCTAATGGGTAGGCAAATGCGCAAGACAATAATCGCATAGGCATCCACCGTTTTAAACAAATTGCGTTTTTTCTAAGGACTAGACTAAATAATTCCAATACCTATTAACAAATAAATAAAGAACCGCATTGATTTAAAACGCACTTACCCATTCAAGTTACTACTCTGTTTTTGTTTACGAATTCTTTCCGCTACGGAAAACGTTAATATAAACAACTCTCTTTCGGCAATGCATCTTCAGTTCATTAGTCTTGCAGGGATGAAGGAGTCATGGATGATATTGGCAGTGAAAGTTCGTGTCCCGAAACGCAGCCACCCATTACCAACGCTATATAAGTGAGTGGCGTTTCCTTGCGCCCATCATTACGTATCGCTCATGTCTGCGACCGGTCGCCGGTCCTGCAAAATGCAACACTTATCGGTAGGTACAACACTAGTGAAAAAAAAACAAATGTCAAAATGCGCGGGAAAAGCGGTCAGCGAAAATGGAGGTGAAGTGATAGTGAATCGTATTTTGAAAATGTGAAGTGTCGTTGGTCTGGGTGTGATTAAAAATTATATGAATTTATTACATAAAATTGGTGAATTTAATGCAGTGCCCTTGGATTTTCTGGTCATTGTTCAGTGTTATTGTTGATGGTTCATGTTTTTATGACCGTAACCTAAAAGCTGTGTACAAGTGCTGACATTTGTTCTAGTCAAGTTTGAATGGTTGAATGTGTTTGTGTCAGGATGGTATGAAATACTTTTATAGATGTTGCATTGAATAATTAAAATAAATATTAAATACATGAAACAGCAAAATTGTAATGGGGTTAAAGTCAAGGTTAATTTTAATTTTTTACTTGACAGACTGTATAATACAGTCAAGTTGTCCACACTTGCATATCTGCACTAGCACCACCATGTCGATAAATGTGAATAATTTTACCTGTCTTTCTGTTGAGAAGAAAATTACAGTTACCTATTTACTTACATACATACAAGAATTTTGAAAAATTTCAACTGAAACGGTCCTGGGTAGTCGAGTTTTAAGGAGTAATTTTATTGATATGACTGAAGAATAAAGTAGGCAAAGATATACATATAGGTACTTCCATGTTCATATTTTTATCATTAAACGAGACTTGGGTGCTTGTAATTTTTAAAATAGTTTTATTTACTTCGACGTTTCAGCCACGTAACAGAGATCGTAGTCACGAGTAGACGTTGCGACGCGGCCGAAACGTGAAGTTAAAATTAAAATAGTGTCATTAAATCCCGCGTGATGATGATGAATTGATGAATGAGAGTCGCGAAAGTTTAAAACATTAATTACATTGTTATTTTATTCTCAATCTAATTACTATTAAGATGATATTATTCCGATAAAATGTTTCTTTACCTCCCTAGGTTCTAATAAACAATAACCTAAGATTAGTTATCATTCATTATCAATCGATATTCTCAACGTTTTTTACCGTCAGTAAAAAGGTAGGTATTTAAACCAATATCAGGAACGTTTGCGTGCGAACCACTCACGCGCAGCTCGGCATAAGGTATAAAAACCAACAATAGGTCTAAACTGTGGTATGATCATAACAAAAATTTCATTGAACTTCATGATTTTCAACAAATACCTACTTGCAAATAAAATGGTTTATTAACTTTTATCAGTACTTATGTTCGTATTTATTATAGGAGCTTTACTCTATTCTAGACAGTAAGACTAAACATTTTGATGTAAAATTTACTAAAAAGATAATCCAGGAATATGAGATACTATTATTTATTGTAATAACAAAAATACATATATTTTTTATATAAGTGAAAAACACATGTACTTAGGTACACACAAGTAAATACACCAATTATTTGTCACTTCTAACAAATCTTGAAATATTATCAACCTAGAAAAAAATATTGTGTAGCTACTTATTGTAAAAAAATATACTTACTTAACTACATAGTTGATTCCAATAAAATCTTCCGATCCGGATTATTTTTACTGTATTCTTTGGATACTGCATTTAATTCACCAATTAGGTAAGTTACCTAAAAATCTAAGAAATATCCAGTTGAGTGTGTCAAACTATTAGTCCCTCAACTTTCAAATTAATGTAGGGTAAAAGAGGGTAATGGGGGTCACTTAAGCGAGAACTCAAATAAAATTTCAATTAAAAGGAAAGTATTTATTGCAACCGCCTGTAAACATAATTTAGTTATTAAACTATCTTTAGAGATCAATTTCAGTCACTTTGGCAATCAACTTTGGAAATTATAAAAGTTTAAAAAAAAAACAGATTTGACTCTCATTACACTGACATCGGGGTAATGGTGATCACCCTTGCGGGCAATCGGAGTCAAATAAAATCTAGCATACATCGCATAGCTGACTCCCACCCTGTGCACACCGCGTGAGCCCATTGTCCACACGAGGTACACCTGTACCACATCTCGTTGTTTTACCAGTTGTAAGTAATGGTAACCACTTGCGGGTAATGGGAGTCATCTGACTCTCATTTCCCACAACTACACTAATGACTAAAAAAATTAAAATAAAAAAAAACTTTAATACACTGATTTAATCTGAACTGCACATGACAACTTGAAATGTCTAACTAAGTAAATGTAAATGTCATAATCGCATACTGCAAGATTTTAGGCAGTTACCTTCTAATTTGCATTTACGTAAAATTACATCAGCGGAGCGCAAAAACAAAAAACGTTCGTTTCTCAGAGGCGCGTGGGCCGACTGGCGCGAGCCATTCGGGGCTGCGCGGGGGGCCGTAGCGGGGGCTGAGGACGCTGTTTACGCGTCGATCTCATGTAGTGTTTCGTGGTGGTGTGGGTGACTCCCATTGCCCGCTGACCCCCATTACCCTCTTTTCCCCTACCTATCTACTTAAGTGCTAAGAATTTAATGTTGATTTAATTCCAATTGAGGTGAAAATGGTGTCCACAGGACGCTCCACGGTATAAACGCCTCGAAACTTATAGAAAATATCTACAAACATGAAATTTCCTTTTCAGACGGCATTCCTGATCCTAGCGTTAGTGATCGCCGTCAATAAAGGTGACGCGGCGGCACCAGATGACTTCGGAACCGACCAGATCGCCGACGAGACTCGGCACAGAGCCGTCACCATAGTCGAAGGCCCCAAGTACGTAAGCCCACCAAGTCCGACCCCAGCCCCGAACCAGACGCAGCCCGAGCCGCGGCCGCCGAGCAAGCCGCCCCACCCAGCCCCGGACAAACAGAAGATACACGTCTACCTAGACCAGCCCCGGCCTTACCAGAAACAGGGCCCGCCCTCCCGACCCCGACACCTCTACCCCAAACCGATGAAACTCCGTCACTCGCCGAACTCCGTGCACAGGTTTCCCCGAGTAATCCCGCTTCACCCGCACAGAAACTATCATCATAAACCACCACCGAATCGCCATCAGCAACAGCCACTCGCTTTCGCCGCTTCCTCGGGGCGACCTGTGCATGTGCCACTTCATCCTCCCAAATTCAGCGTGCCTGTTGAAACCATCAACGGCATACGCACCGACTTCGTGCGCCCGCCGAAGTCCGCCCAGAACATCACCACTTCTACCACTACGAGTACCACGACGACCACAACAACTCAAAGACCTTTGAGAAACAAAAGGATCTGGCCCAAGAGAATGTTAGAGAAAAAGATGGGATTACTAAAAAATACGACATCAGCTGCCAACGCAAGCAAAGCCGACGACCGTATCGATACTTATAATAGCACTAACACTAATAGCACAGATCTAGAAATCGCAATGGCGACCCACTACCGCTTCCGATATGTAAACACGAACAGAACGGCACAACCTTCTACGACAACTTTTGAACCGCTTACGATCACGCGAGGCTATCGCAGGGTATACCGGGTGCCTAAACATACCACCACCACCACCGCTGCCACGAACACTGAAACAAACTACACCCGCTTCGCACCTAATGACTGGGTACCCATAGTACCCTCTCACTATCCCAAAAAAAGGAGGCCCGTACAGAAAACGATATCGAGACGATCGTATTCTTTCCTTACTGGCCAAGAGACACCAATGTCTAGGCGTTCCGACTCTTTCCCTAGCGGTCCCGAGACACGGATTTCCAGACGGTCGGACTCTTATTTCACCAGCCCGGAGGACAGCAAACGTACAGTGTACTTGCAAACTGCCCCCGAAGACAGCAGACGTACGGTATACTTACAAACTGCCCCCGAGGATAGCAGACGTACGGTATACTTACAAAACACCCACGAGGATAGCAAACGCACCGCGTACTTACAGAACGACCCTGAGGATAGCAAACGCACTGTCTACTTACAGAACGACCATGAGAATAGCAAACGCCCGGTGTACTTACAGAATGACCCGGAGGACAATAGACGCATGATTTACTTGCAACATGCCCCTGAAGACAATACCGAGGAGACTAAACGCACAGTATACTTGCAGTCTTACGGGTTGGTGCCGGTGAAGGGTCCCCGAGGTAAAGCTCCCATTCCCCCAAAAAAGATGGGACTTTTCCGTAAGCGGAATCCGAGTCCTTATGTCTATTCTGGTTACAGCACAAGACCTGTCGTGCACGCGCCCACGCAGTACCTTGTGGCAGACCAGCAACCTGAAGGGAGCCACCATCCCCGTTTCGTCACGAGGATCAAGCATCACCACCACCACCATCACCACAGATACATCAAAACTATAGAGAAGCCAGTCAAGGTCCCATATAGAGTCGAAGTGCCGAAACCTTACCCAGTCCAAGTCGAGAAGAGAGTGCCCGTGGAAGTGGAGAAAGTAAAGATTGTGGAGAAGCCTGTGCCTTACCCGGTGCCAGTGGAGAAGAGGATCCCGTACCCGGTGCAGGTCCCTGTCCCACATCCGGTGCCGGTAAAAGTGATCGAAAAGGAATACATTCCTAAACCGTATCCCATTGTGCATCACGTACCAATTTATAAAAACGTGGAGGTGAAGGTGCCTCATCCTGTGCCTGTCCCGGTGGAGAAGCGTGTTCCCTACCCGGTGGAAGTGCAGGTTCCCGTGGACCGCCCTTACCCTGTTACAGTGGAGAAGAAAGTGCCCTATCCGGTGCCGGTCAGAGTGCTCGTGCCTCAACCATACCCGGTCGAAAAGAGGGTGCCGTACCCTGTCGAGGTCCCAGTTAAAGAAGAAGTTGAGGTAGTGAAGCATGTGCCGGTGAGAGTGCCGTACCCGCAGCCGTTCCCGGTTAGGGTACCGACGCCGGTCGCTGTGCCGGTCGAAAAGAGGGTCCCATACCCTGTTGAGGTCGAAAAGAGAGTGCCAGTGCCCTTTAAAATTATAGTTCCCCAGAAAGTCGAAGTTGAGAAGAAGGTGCCTGTGTACGTTCCGCGACCTTATCCGGTGGAGAAGAGAGTTCCTGTGCCGGTGAAGATACCGGTTTATACTGAAGTTCCGATCTACGTTAACCAGCCTTTTAAATACCAGAATTCGAACAATTATATCAATGCTGCGTCTGGAGGCGCGACTGTGGCTAATAGTAGCGAGGAGACCAGCACGACGTCCTACCACACTGCCACAGTACACGGAAACACAGGATTCGCTGGTTTTCAATCGCGTTCCGACAAGAACCAGTCAAAATCGTCAGCAGAAAGTACTGAAACAACCACACAATCCGAAGCAACGACACCAACAACCACAGAATCTAGTTAGATTAACGGACATGACCACCAGAACTCATAGTTTTAGTGTATAGAGACGCTTTAAAAGACAGTGAATTAGGCTCTCTGATTGACACGCCAATATTCAACGTAATGACTTCTAAGTGTTAATACAACCTCGAGTGTAACAAGAGGTTATAGTTACTGTACTGCGTAGATGTAAATAAATTATTGTCGTGTGAATGCGTGGGTGAGCATTTGTGAGTAAATGAGTGTTGCTGTGATACAAAAGCGGTTTCATTTCAAAATCTTCGCTAAGCCTGCAATCATTGATACTCCGGACACTATGGATGGCAAGGATTGGTATGTGTAAAGATTTTAAATCAACCCGTTAAGCCTTAGGTAAATCTGGTGGAGAATAGTCAGATTTCTACTTTGATATTTCGAGCATTTAGATAGCGGGTGCAAAAATTATCCCAAAGTACGCTTAACTCTTGAACTATGAACTTCCAATATTCAAATAGTTCGAAGAAACTCTCCATGCCTATTTGCGTAAGTTTAAGTCCCTATTCTCTCAGGAAAGTACTTATTCCTGTCATCAGACCACGAATTTTTCAGAGAGGGTGTTCAGGTAAGTACACTGGCAAAAGTGTCTAAAAAGACACATCTTACAAGTAGACACCTCAATTAATAACATCAAAAGTGCAACCTACAACGCAGCAAGCTTCTAGAACTAAATAATCAGCGATATTGTGTGACTAGTAAAGAAATTAAGTAATCTCTCTTCCATTATAGTCAAGTTCACGACGACGGTTAAGCCATTGACTGTGACGAGGCGTTCACCCGCTTAAATGATAACTCTGCGTCAAACATGGCCGGCTGTCGCTTTCATTGGGTAATTACTCGTTTGCACTCTGGTAAACATGTGACGCCATTTTAAATTGACTGACAAGCAACATTAAAACCATTAAAAACTCTAAAAATTTAAAAACTATTGGATGAGTCAGTTAAGTCCTAATTAAAATGACCACAAACTTTTTCTGGTGTGATACGACAAGTAAACATAGGTACAGTCAAGGACTTTAATTCATGAGCCACCATGGTACCTATTCCCAAAAAACGTCATAGCGACATCCCATTAATTATCAAGGGAAATCGTAATGTTTTCTTCTTTGAAAAGGTTCTATGGTGGCTCATGAATTAAAGTCCTTGACCGTACCTACCGACATTTCGTGTTACACGGTTTTAGTTTTAAGTACGACTTAACGCAGGACCAACTTTTTGGTTCTCACCGCTGACGCTGAAGCGTGCCTATGATAAACTAAAAAATATAGATCGGATTTTAATGCACTTTTCACAATGATATAACATACATACATACAATCACGCCTGTGTTCCCAAACGGGGTAGGCAGAGCACACGAATCGTGACATAAACAAAACCATGATATGACTATATCACGCTTCGCAACCACTTCTAGCATAGTTTTAGGTTGGCAATGATATAACGACAGCGTTTTTACGTTTCGTTTAACACGTTCTCACGATTCTAATTCTAACTAAATACATATTAAGTAGCGCTGAAAATCGTGCCAAGTAAGGACGAGCCACTATATAGTAGGCTACATAAGTACGCAATAAAAAGATATCTTTTACTTTCGATAGATACAAACGCGCGGAATAGGAAGACGGTCACACGCCAGTTGGCGCGAAATCGCATCGCTTTTGCCTCGTAAACAATTCCATGCTAGTGCACGATACGTACGATATCAGGAAAAACAACGAACGTCAATCGCAAAATCCGCTTCGAATGACCAAAACTGAACTGTCACACAAATGACAAAACACGCACGAAGTAAAAAACTGCAGCGACATCTGTATTCTGCTCTATGATATTACAAAAAATCAGCAGCAAAAAGTAAGTATGGAAGAGAAATAAACTTGCAAATTTTCGATAAAACGCTTGTGGCGAACTATCAGTCAGGCTGTGTTAAATTTTATAGACCGGTGAACGTTTCTATGGCCAAATTAAATATTTATATACATAGGTACATATTCTCACGCCTGTATTCCCAAGAGGGGTAGGCAGAGCACATGAATTCAAAAATGCCACGTTTAGCTATTCCAGGGTAACGTCAGGTTAAACGTACCGTGATATTGCAGTGACAGGTTGCTAGCCCATCGCCAACAATACACTAACCCTTTCCCAGAGTCAACTCTTACGACACCCACGGGAAGAAAGCAGGGGGAGGTGCTATACTAACCCGGCACCACACGGGGTATTCAATGATAAATATTAAATTTAGATCTCTCGGACACTTTTTAACGGACAACGGATCGTTCCATTTCCATTCCAACATGGTTATCATCTTTAGGGCCGATCCAACCAAACGAGAATATCATTTAGTTTTGGAATAAGTCACTGTGACCGACTTTTAATAAAAAGAAAAAATACTCGCGAGTAGACTTCGAGAGTAAAAAAAAAAAATCTTCCGTGGATGACGGTAGGAGGCGACTAAGGAAATAGGTTTAGGTGTGCTTTAGGCGACAGGCTAGCAACCTGTCACTATTATATTACCTCTTCTATCTGTTTCCAAACCTAAAATTATACTAGAAGTGGCTGCGAAGCGTGAATTATCATCATGATCATAATCATGGTTTTGTCTATGTCACGTTTCGTGTGCTCTGCCAACCCCATTTGGGAATTATACGTATGCAAATTTTAAGCTCCTTTGCTTGAATAGACCCTTTAGTCTTCAAAATCTAACTTGGCAAAATTTTGTAGTGGAGGATGACTGGAGATAAATTTCTTAAAATCTTGCCAAATCAGATTCCAGGAATCTGTTACACTCTGTACTTATAATAACCAACTTTAGAAGTCTAATAGTCGATCAACTTTTCAGAACAACTGAATGGGAGTGCGCAATTCGGTTGTTTCCACCAGTCCATTCAGCACATTCTCGGAACACTAACATAAACCGGAACCATTTTCTGGTCCAATGACGGCGACTTGCATATTTTACCTATTTCCTTCCATTTTCCGGCTAGCGTGCGAGATTTCGGAAACACTACCGGAACCAGAAATGCTAGTGGAGGCGTCAATCGTGCGAAAAATGAAGCGATGTAGACACGCCATTTTGCATGTGAAATTCATGTCAAGAGTGGCAACCGACGGTCAGTCCTCCATACATGCAAATGTACACTCACGCCAATGGATTCTTGACTGACCATAATAAACGTAATGATATTCTTTGACACAATTAAACCAAAAGTGCCAAATATACCGGCGTGTGTACGCAGCACACGGCATTAGTCTAGGCCTAAGAGAGGGGGTTGCAACCCTCGATTTTTTCCCCTTGTCGCATGGTTTTTGTACGGAGTTGCGGAATAATGGATTAGTTAGAACCTGTATTGAGATAGTATGAAACTAATGCCATAAAAATCAAATGACCAAACTTACTGTGGAAATTGTTGGAAAATATATAAAAAACAGACTTTGTGGCGTACCATTTTTTTACGGCACTACGCGTTTTCTTATTATTTTTCATGGGTCTATCGTGCGATTGGTCAACTCGTGACCACGGTCGCTGTAACGCAGCCGAAACGTCGAGAGGTAATTAAAAAATACCGTGATTAAGTCCCGCGTAAACATAAATATGTGTGAGAATCACGAAAGTTTAAAACAGTATTTAAGTCTTTTTGCCAAGTTTCCTGTGGCGCATTCTTCTTGGCAATGTTGGTTTTTCTGAAGAACTAGTAAACTTGAAAATGACTTGTAAAATGCTCTTAGGAGCCCATTTGCAAAATTAAATTTTGAATTTACTTTTATCACAATGTTGACAGAGAACTATTCAACCTGTCCCTATGTTTGTTAGTCTTGTAATCAAAATTTTGCAAACTATATTTATGTTGAGTTGGGTGGCAGTCGCGCGCAGAGAGCCGAGGCGCGCAGTTCGCGTTTGGCAGCAGCAGCTGCCGCGGCTCCTAGATGAAGGGCTACGAATTAGTCCGAAACATGTCGAGCTAAACTCGATTTATTTAGCGTGAGTTATCCAGTAATTTTCAACATGTGTGAGTCTCACGGTAGTTTAATGTATAAACTATATTTAATTCACTTCCCAGTTTTTGATTGAACTGAAATTTTGTATACTTGTGTTCTTGTGTAAGTCAGATTACTATGTAATAATCTGGTAGTTATAATTCTGGTGACCCGGCCACCCGGCCAGGACACTCTGCAGGAGGGAACTCTTCAATTATTGGTCTGACTGTCTTGAAATATGGATTATAATTATAATGAAGTATTGTAGGAAAAAAATAGCTTTTACCAAAAATGTTTTCCTTGTTCCATTACATTGTATTTACTTGCTGACATGACAATTAATTTAATAGATACCAAAATACTTGATAGATTATTTGTGTGTTAAGTGTTTAGGAACATCAAAAGTTTTTAAAAGATGAGCATTTTTATTAATAATTATTATATTGCAGTGTAAATATTGGCCTTAGAATGATATAATAATAAAAACTAACTCATTTGACTTTCACAAACTGCCACTCCAGCTCGTACACACCCACAGATGTTTGGTTTTTCTCATCATAGTCCACCCATTCCTTTTCTGTGAGATCTACATCTTCAAACTTTTTGCCTGAAAAAAATTAAATCAATCTAAATTATTGCTGTTTATATCCAGCAAGTCATGTATAGGATTTCACTGTGTTTTTGGTTTTACTTTTCAACCCCCTCCCCTTTTCTTTTACCATTGTTTAATTTTAGACCTCTCCTCTGCCATGTCTACAATTTTGTCTATACTAGATCAGTATTTTGAACAGCCTAACTAAATAGTAGTTCAGTAGATTGTTTAATATTTAGGTACATACATACATACATAACCGTCACGCCTTATTCCCTGCGGGGTAGGCAGAGACAACAGAGCGCCATTCGCATCTATTCTGACATACTTCTCTCGCTTCACTCACATTCATCACTCTTGTCATACACGCTCGACGGTTTCGGGTACTCCTTATTTGGGCTTTGTTTAGTACATCGCCGATCTGGTCGATATACGTTTTTCGAGGGCGCCCTCGACCGCCTTGCCCTAACACACTTCCCTTGTAGATTTGCTTACATATCCTTGATTCATCCATTCTCTCCACGTGCCCAAACCAACGCAGCATACCTTTCTCTACCTTTGTAATAATACTCTCTTTCAGACCACACTTCTCTCTAATCACGCTATTACGCACCCTATCAGTAAGTTTTATACCACTCATGCTACGCAAAGAACGCATCTCAACCGCATTCACTCTACTTTCATGTCTCTTCTGCCACACCCAACTCTCGCTGCCATACATCAAAGTAGGTACTAGCACACCGTTGTGAATAGCCAAACGAGCATTTTCAGAAATGTCCTGACGGCTCACAACGGAGTGAAGTGCTCCATTCATTTGATTTCCCGCTTTTACTCTACTTTCAATATCCTCATCGTACTTACCATCACTCGTGAACATACATCCCAAATACCTAAAATCTCTCACTTGTTCTAACCTTTCACTCCCAATTGTTATAACACATTCAGTCATTTCGTCGTTCTTCTCTATCACCATAACTTTCGTTTTACCTACGTTCATTCTCATTCCCTTCTTTTCAAAAGATTCGTACATTAGAGTCACCATGTCCTGTAACTCACACGCTGACGATGCAAGGAGCACCTGATCATCAGCGTACAAGAGACATTTGATGAGAGACTCCCCTATCTTCAATCCACAGTCTCGCTCTTTCAAATCGAGTAAACAGTCATCCATGAAAAGATTGAATAGCCACGGCGATGCTACACAACCCTGTCTGACACCCCGAGAAATGTCAAACCAGTCTGAATAGGCACCGTTCAATCTGACGCAGGCTCTGGAATCCTTATATAAGGATTTCAGAGCCTGTATCAAGTCGCCATCCACTCCTCTCCTGGACAACGTTGACCACAGTTCATCCCTTTTCACTCTATCATAGGCTTTCTCAAGATCCACGAAAGCGCAGTACACTTTTTGGCCTTTCGCTAGGAACTTCTCGGCTACACACCGTAATGAGAAAACCTGATCCGTACATCCCATTCCCTTTCTAAAACCCGCTTGATAATATTTAGGTAATTTACCATTTTCCTCAGCCTCCGCAATCCATCCAGATTTTGGTTCAAAATCCACAGGCTCTACACCACGGCAATCAAATATTACCAAAGTCTTGAATTTCCCCGCATTATTATTTGTAAATGCACCTGAAACCAATACCATCATTATAATGTGACATAGAAGCAAGCACTTAAGCAGTGTTTTAAAATGATATTCTAACTAACACCTCAGTTTTTTGGAATGTATGAGCGAAAATTTACTGAAAGCTTTAGGAAACATGAGACCTACACACAACTGAAGCCATACAATGTTTTATTATTTATGAGACTCGGCCTGCAGAGAATTATAGACTAAGCAATCACATACTGAGAGGAGTATTTATGATGACGAAAGTCAGCAATTTCTGTCCAACTAAATTGTCTTTGCATATTGATGTTATCATTATCAGTGCTGCCTGTGATTGAGCACAACCTAGTTGTAAATACAGTGCACAGACACAGACATCCTACTGAAAGCTACTGCAGAAAGGTTAAACAACAGAGTCGTGCACGATCAAGTGCCGAGGAAACTAAAACAAAGGTTATGTTCGTAAATTTTTACCCACCATTGCTGCCTTCTATAACATCCATGCTGTTTTCCCTGGAGCACAACTTGCATTTAATTAGGAGGTTAGTCTCGGACCGATTATGCTTTTGGGGGACCCTATCCGCCTCTGTGAGATCGTGAAACTTCTCAGATTCCTCCCCACAACTGCTACATTTCAGTTTCAAAAACCACTGATAATGCGGATGATTGGTGTACAGCTTCTCAATGCATTCTAAGTTCGCTCGAATTTGTAGCGCTATTTTCACCATTTTGTAAAATAAATGGAGAGTTTTCGCGTTGAAAACAGAGCCGCAGCACGCAAACGAAAGACCGAAATTTTGGTCAACAACATCAGAACAGAACATCACAATCATAAACGTCAAACAACTGTCAAATTTGTCAAAATAACTTTTAAACTGTTTAAGATAACGTTAAAAACGCTTGGTAATTGGCTGACTTAGTTCAGTCACCGCTCAGACAATCAACATGAAACAAAGGATGATGAAGAAAAATTTCTTCGTCGTAGATAACCAAATAAAAAACAGTTTTCTGCGAGGAAAAATAAATCCTGTTTAATAACCATTGAGGATATAACCTATAGAGTACTAATGTCATCTTGGTTGTTCGGAAATTATTCCGCAAAACAATTGAAGACCTCGCTGTGCTCTTATTGGCTGGCCCAAGATCGCGCGCCACACTAGAGTTGGGCAAGTATACAAATGTATCGATAATATCACCTCTCTGTCTTCGCACTCATCGTTCAATATTAATATCGCTCTTGTACAATTATAAATGAAATGTAAACCACTTTTAAAATAAAAGATTATAAAATTCACCAACAAATTTAATTCCTTACCAATGCAGTCATCTTTTGGTATATTGAAAAAAAAATGCTAATCTGGACCGAGATAATAAAATAAAACAGTCAAAAAATTAAAAAATACGAAATTTTTTATCAAGGTTACCTACTGTAAACAGTGAACTGTTTCGTTAAATGAATCTAAAATAAACCTACTTTCAATCACAGCGGATTACAGCTAATTTAATTTAAATGAATACAATCAAAACTTTACAAAAATTATTGTTATTGAAAAATACAAAAAAGCAGTTTTTTTCTAAATAAAACCCGCGGGGACACTGGACTGTAATTGTTAGCAGTGGAAGACTTCGGCCCCTCAACACGAACCTCGAAAATTGATTTGATTGATTGATTGGCCCAAAATGATGCTATAAGTGGCTGCGAAGCATGAAATAGTCATAATCATGGATATGTCTATTTCACGTTTCGTGTGTTTTGCCTACCCCATTTGGGAACAAAGGCGTGATTTTATGTTATGTTAACATTTATTTAATTCGGCACCGTAAAATACGAAATACTTATAAATATCGATACATCATTTGATTATTAACAGCGCAACTCTAGTTACACTGTGTATTGACAGAATGAGATGAAGTAATGGGATGACACCTAGGTGAAAGTGAGATGCATAATTATGTGCCATTTTGAATGACCAGTTAACTTGAGCTGCACTAAAATGAATATAAATTGAAAAATGCATGTTTACTGTTAATTACCGGTTAAATGTAACACCGTCTGTTTTCAAATTTGAATTTTTGCCGTTTTTACCACACCAACGAATGGAACAGTACGTCATTACGCAAGTATATCAATTTACATCTAGAAATATGAGGAGTTGCACGCAGATCTGTTGTTGGCTCCATACAGTTTCTGTGACAGTGACACTACACGTTAGTATATTGAAATCATTGATGTAAGAAGATTGAAATAAACAAACATTTGCGGACCGGGGTTGCGAACATTGTTTCTCTATAGGTTATATCCTCTATGTTAATAACCGAGTTAGCTAGGAAGAAAAGTGCTTTCGTCGTAGAAAACCATATAAAAAACAGTTTTCTATACTCCGTTTTTTTTGGGTTGAGAAATTTAACTGTCAAATCCTTACACATTTTTGAGTAATCCCAAGATATCGGCGCAAATTATGATGATGTTTAATTTAAGAACATTATAACAAACAATGTTAAGTGTATTTGCATAAATAATTTCCAGTTTTACTAATGAATTCCAGAGATAATTTCAAATTGTGACCGTTAAATTTCTCAACCCAAAAAAAATGGAGTATAAGAGGAAAACAAAATCCTGTTTGATAACCGAGTTACAGGAAATATTTTTCCTATTAGATTACCAGTTATCAAACTTGGTTATCTACGAGGAGCAAGGGGACTTGTCTACATCGGCAGGACTTTTTTAAATATTTAAGTTTAAAAGAAGTGTTCAGCATACTAGCGTTTGTACAGAGCTTAAACGTAAAAAGTGTGGGAAAAACTCCAATAGATTTAATCTCTCTCCAGGCAGATGTTATGCCTGGGGGCTGAAATCCACAGAGAGATAGTTGGAAGTTGTGTTTTGCTATCGATCTTCGAAACTTCGTTAGCGCGATGTAGAACACTTTGACAGTTTATGACGTTTGTGAAAAAGCTCTACTACTGGACACTAGGGAGCCCTAGGGTCGCTACGAAAGCATTTGTCATCTCGTTCTTTCACGATTAGTTAGAGTAAGACATATTTATGTCGGGGATTAAATTTGCGAACCATCGTTATCAAAGCATAACGATGGTTCACGATGATTTATAAAATAAAACACGAATGAAGTCAATTGATAATTTCAATTTAATGATATTACAACTTACATTGGCTACAATTCGTAGCTAAACAGTATCTCAATTAAAACTTGGCATTGCTATAAGCATCTTTGCACTTGATACAATAACGTTTAGAACATTCAATCTATCTCCAACTTGATATTATTGGTAACTAGGTTTTGCCTGCGGCTCCGCTTGCATTAAATTCGGGGTAGCACAGAAGAAATAGCAAACATACCAATTTATACCTTTCTACATTGAAAATTACGGAACTCTCCACAAACTTCCACCCCTCACTTTAGGGGAAGGGGGCGTTTTGGAGAGACAAAAAGTAGCCTATGTCACTCTCCATCCCTTCAACTATCTCCACCCAAAAAATCACATCACTCCGTCGCTTCGTTTAGCAGTGAAAGACGGACAAACAAACAAACACCAACCATTTATAATATTAGTATATAGATTAGACTTAAGTTGTTCACCGTATAGGTAAAATAGGTAGAGCCACGACGGCGGTTAGAGGCACACTGCGTGCTGCCGCTCTTTGGGCGCGACTGCTTGACACAACTGTGACGTGTTGCTCCAGATGATGAGTCACGAATAGGTAAAATATCCTACTGCAACAATAAGCCCCGGGATCTTGAGGTTTGTCTATGTTAGCATAACGCACTGAGAAATCCGACCACTGATTAATGTCAGAAAAATAACAAAATGAAAAATAGGTTGAGATTTCATTGTTGCTCCTAATATGGCCAAATTGGAGAGAGATTGAATATTCAATGGTAGTATAGTCCCCGGCAAGTTAGACACGATTTTAGAGAGAGTAAGTTCGAGCAGCGCTTTTTACAGCCCAAAGCGCGATTTTATCTACCCTCTCTCTCTAAAATCTTGTCATCTAACGTGCCGGTGTCTATGATAGAGCACGCACGGGCAAAATGGACCGCGTTGTTCAAGGATACGGCGCTATTTTGATAGAGTTGCCTTGCCCGTCTGTGTTTAAGGTGATGCCCATGTCTCGTAGCACTTCGTTGTCCACTGGACCTTGGAACGTCATCTTTGATATGACCTCCTGGAAAATAAAGAATAAAGGGCCACATGAACAATCATCATCATCATTTCAGCCATAAGACGTCTACTGCTAAACATAGGATTCCCCTTTAGATTTCCATGAATTGATTGGAAGCGACCTGCATCCAGCGTTTTCCGACGACCTAATCATGAACAATACGCCTAATATATTACAATTAAATAACTTCAATATACAACATAGGGCTATAATAGAACATACGCATGTGTTTTACCTGATTTTCTGGACAGTTTTCACACAGGTTGCGAACGGCGAAAATGACCCATTGCATGATTACTGTAGTATGGTCAGGAAACAAAAGAGATCATTAAAATAAAAATAACAGAATCCTCTTCCATATATACATCACGCAAGTATCACCGAACGGGTAGGCAGAGCACACGAGTCGCTACATATACAACCATTCCAATGAACCTATTTCACGACTCGTGGTCACTTACATCATAATTTGTTAGGTTTTAAGTTCATATGTAGGTACAATAGTAAAAAAAAGGATACTCTTCTATCGCCTAAAATGTACCTTAACCTATTTTCTTAGACGCCTTTCACGATATCCACGGAAGAAATGGAGAGCCGTTACCTTGTCATTCTATACCCGACACCACACGGGCTACATCATTTAATTTAATAATTCATAAAATAAGTACAAAAAAAATTGTAAATTATCTTCATTACTGTCAAGCACTTTCTTGTAGCTGTCGACTTTTTTGACAAATACGAGTATTTACAAATTAAAAGGATACATGGGTTGCGAGCGTCGATGTTGCAACAGTCTAGGAGCACTGATATAACGTCCAATTCTCGCATCTGAAATAAAAATTACATGCATAAATACATAAAAATATTCCCAAATGGGTTAGGCTGAGCACATGAAACATCACATAGTCAAAACTATGACTAATTCGGCCGCTTTTAGGTTTAAATTAGATGGAAGAGATGTAACAGTGACAGGTTGCTAGACTGTCGTCTAAAGCGTACCTTATTTTTAGCAGTTTTTTGCTGTATACAGTAGAATCCGCTTATTATGACGGAATTACCCTACGAAGTTTGGTTTTCTTATAAAACGCTTAGCAAAATATTCGGATATAATGACTCCGCTTACAGTGACATGTCGCTTACTATGACCTATTTTAACGAATCAGGTCCGGTTATAATGACCGATATGATCTCTTGCGCCGTCGCTAATGTTTGTTGATTCCCGAAGACGTAAGTGATCGTCTCGAAGAAGACTGCAAAATAAATGTCATGCAACTACAACATGCAATTTTTATCCTTAGTTAATGAGGGAAGGTTTTTTTTATTGAAATTCGAAGGCATTTTCATTTACGTCTCTTTTTTACATAACGTTTTGTATGACGTCCGCTTATAATGACCTGTTTGGCGATTCCCTTCGATGTCATTATAAACGGATTTCACTGTATTTACAACAGCAACAGGGAGACTGTAAAAATCGATCTACTAAGAAGGGATCTGATTCACACTTCCAATTTTTTTATTAGCTGACTCTTAGGCCAAAACCCCAGTCAGCAAATACCTGTCTCTTATTAGCCTGGTTCTTCCAGCAGAGATTGGCCAGTGTCCGGACCAGGCCAGCCTTGAAGCCGAAGGCCACATGCCTCTCCACTGTCTCCACGCTGGTACACAGGGTCTTACTGCTCGTCATGTCTACTGCGCCTAACCTGAAAATGTAAATACATACATACAAACACGCCTGTATTCTCAAATGGGGTAGGCAGAGCACACAAAACGCTACATTGACAAAATGATGACTATTGTCTATGTTTATTGTATCCTCTCTTTTTGTCTGTGTCAATAATTTCGTTTCCTCTCTGCCTCTCAAAGGTTGGCTGTAAGAGATCCCTTAAGGGATAAGTCCGCCTTTGTACTTCGCCATTTCATTTGTATATAATTTTGTTTTTTGTATTTTGTGTTTTTTTTTCCTTTTGTACAATAAAGTGTTTACTTACTTACTTACTTACTATTTCACGTTTTGTGGCCACTTCTACCATAATATTAAAAAAAAACATTTTGCGGGCGAAGTGGGGGTTATGTGGTCGCGAGCAGTAACATCATCTAAGACGTTGAATGAAAGATTCGCTCGCGACGACCACAGGCCTAAGGTGGAACGCTTCAGAGGGTGTTACAATCGTTGCGGGCTGTTAGTGGAATGACCTGTAAGGCTTGATGTCGCAAAAATAGTGAATATTGTGTATTTACTAACTTGGACTCGAACAGAGGAAGGGAGATTACAAGAGGCTAGAATTACAAAAAAAAACACAATATCGTATCTACTTACCTCGTCTTTTGACTTTCCGGCGAGTCAATCTTAACCGAAGGCACCTTATTCACCACAACATCCTCAGATATCTTCACTTCCTTGACCGGCTCCTTCTTCTCCACATCCACACGCTTCTCCGTGATGCCAAGGATCTTCTGCAGCTGCTCGCTCAGATCAAAATCCGTTGACAAGTTCTGGCTTTTCTTGATTTCTTTTGGAGTGTCCGGGGACTGCTTCTGTGATTCTGTTTCTGCCACTGTATCAGCTAGAGGTGGCGAGATCTCGCTAGGAGAAGCTTTTATCTCACACTTCAGTTCTTCTTTTGGCAGATGTATCTCCGTAGGAGGGTCAATCGGTGAGCTGTCTTGAGATTCCGTTCTGCTCGTAGGTTGTAGTTCTAATCTAGGCTGCAATCCTACTGGGATAACTTCAGCTATCGTGTTCATGCTGCCATTGGGTGATGAAGCATCTATAATCAAAGGTGGTTCCGTGTCATCTCCTATATCTATCTTATGCTCGAGGCTTATCCTTCTAGTTGGTAATACTGTTATCCGGTCATCCGCTTTTGGCACTGAGCTGCTTCTCTTATAAGCAACTTTGGTTAAATCACTATCAATTTTGATGTTAGGGTTTCCGTTGCCATCTGTTTTTGAGTCTAGTAGGATGTCCATAGGTTTTTGTGGCTGAATGTTGTCCGGGCTTGGTTCGAATCGGTCCATGAACGAAGGGTTCTCGTTGCATTCAAAGAACTGTTCGCTGCTTTCTGATTCAGTGCATTCTGATGTGGTTTCATTGCAAGATAGCATGTTGTCTGCAGAGTCGTTTTTGGTTAACGGATCTGGAATTTGAATAATAATGAATAAGTATGTTACCAGACCAATCTATCCTCGATGGATGGCATCGGTCAACGTCGATCGTAGTTAATCGACTGGTCTGGTAGCTTTAATTGATCGACTGATACCGGTCGACTAACCCATCAATCGATTGCCGGTCGATGGCACCGTTCGACGCTGATCGCTTAACCCCGGCTATATTCCATTCTACAGAGCACCAATAAAAACTAGGAGCAATGCGACACGACGCATGCACGCGTGCGATGTTCGCGGCGAGCGCCAGCCTACTGCCGTAGACCCTTCACGAGGTCGCACCGGCCGAGCGTACCTATACTATGCAGAGGTTCCCCACTGCTTAAGGCTTAAACCGTTCACTTATGGCCACTAGGGATGCCGGGTTGACGCCGGTGGCCGCTACACGCTTCAATCGTCGCAGCTAGTGTGGCACCGGCCACTGAACGGCTGTCTGAACTAAACAACTGGCTGTCGCGCGCTTCAACTACTTTTGTAGCTGCGTCTATCCTGGCGACACTTACTTTCTGCTGGTGGGGTTTGCGTCTCGTTCTCGTCGTTGACAAACTGCATGCCAGTGGCCTCATACAGTTTGTTGATGGACGAGAAGAAGTTGCTGCTCTCCTTGCCAAGCTTGTGAATGGCTTTTAGAAGGACTGGAACAAAAGATATACACTTAACCTTTTGACCGCCAAGGCGCGAAGTGAAACGCTGTGCTCCTAACGCCAAAGACGTGAGTCGGCTCTTAGATAATGCTTGTTTTTTTTCGAATGGTGCTGTATTATTTTATTTAAATTAGGTATAAAATAACTTACACTACCTATAAATAAAGTAAACCTAGAAAAAATGTTGCAGCGTTTTATATTTCAGTTCTTTCGCAATAACTTCGACGCACCATTTAACGTCGTGGCGTCACGGGCACTGACTTGCGATGACGTGATATGGCGTCTTTGGCGGTCAAAAGGTTAATAACATCTTAATTTCATATACTTACAGGGTGTTTAGCGTATCGTGTGCTAAAGTAATTTGGGGCCGTCCTTTAATCACGCGAGGCTCGAAAGGGGGAGGGGGGGTCAGTAAAAAAATCACGAAATATCACACTGGGGGAGGGGGGTCTAGTAATATATCACGTGTATTTATTTGTTCGGCGATTTTTTCGCGATACTGAACCGAAAAGCGGTGTTATGTGTATTTAATTTTTCGTCAAAATTCGAAAACGGCTTGCAGCGGCTAACACGACTTTCGTTTATATAGATAGATTCTTCAAAAATTAAATTTTTTGTAGTTACTAAAAAAATACACGTGATATAGGGTAGGGGGGGGGGGTTGTCATGAACCTCACCAAATATCACCAAGGGGGAGGGAGGGGGTCAAAAATGCCAAAAAAAACATCACGTGATTAATGGACGGCCCCTTTGGTGGATGGAAGGGGTCATTTACTATACAGGATGGCCGGAAATCGACCGTAAATATTTTAACCCTTGATCAGGAATACGCGTCTGAAAACCCCTGTAAAATGTTTTCTTAAAATTTTCATAATTCACCTTGTGAGAGACAAATGTTTCATCGCTTTTCAAGTCAATGCGCCCTGAGTTATACCAAGTCCAGTTTTAGCCGGCACGCAACTGCAGCCGCGATGGTTATTCCTGGTCCACATTGCGATGATAGGTGGTTGATTAAGAGCCAGGGTACAATAGACTGGTCAATATTTTCAGATTTTCGTAATAATTTCAAACGAAAATGCACGAAAAAACCCAATGTACAGACATTGAAATAATAAAAGTTATGGTACTTACATGCACAATTGATGAACAAAGACGTGTCACTCTGCAAGCAATCCATATACGCATCCATACTGGAAGCAGTTGCTATAATTTCAAGCAAAAACACAACCTCTTGTGGCTCTATTGTATTGACATACTTGTCTACCGTCTTCAAGATACAATCAGACTTGGTTTTAAACTCATGAGCCATGAATTTGACAAAATTAACAGACACATTAATATCCTGTGACTCCATTGACATCAATATATTGTATGCTAGATTGAGGACTAGCATGCGGCATTCAGGATCCAGTTTGGCATATAATTTCTCAATGTAAGTATTTTCAACACCAATCAAGTATTCTATAATTAAATGTGGGTACTCAGTGTTGTCATTACTGTACATGTACGCTAAAGAGTTCAACAGCATCACGTCATCTGGCAACACGTTTGGCTGACCCAATAAAATGTTGTACACAATCATAGCAGCTGCTGAAGATATTTTATCATTAGGACTAACTAAAGAGTTCAGAATTATACTGTCGAACTTATTCCAAATCATAATTTGGTTGAACGGATTATTAACAACTAAATTTCCCAAAGTTTGAATCAAAACCGTCATGCATGATTCATATTTCTTTTGAAGTTCTTCATTAAGAAAATCCACACTCGGATGCTGATATTCAGTGGCTAGGATAAGCATGGAATCTAAGATAGAGAGCTCTTTAGATATGTAAGTCTGCATTTTAGTGCCAGCTGCACCGCAGGAGCGGACGAGGCGGAGGCACTGCTCTGCAACTGCCAGTGTGCTGCGGTTGTATGAAGCCTGCTCCACATCCAACCGCATAATGTGAAGGACTTCCGCTATTAAACGGAGAGTGTACTCTGATGCTTTTTTTCTGAAATGAAAATTAAACCATGTTAAGTTCCAGCCACACAAGATCCACTTGAGCACATAGAGTGCAGGCCTTTGCCTCACAGTGGGATGGAAATAGGCTCTATTACTTGATTATTTCGAATATTATATTAATTCTAGAGTCAGTAGGCGCAATTCCAAAATTATTGTCAAAATTCAATGTACATACATACATAACCGTCACGCCTTATTCCCTGCGGGGTAGGCAGAGACAATAGAACACCATTCAATTTAGTCCAACAAATATCTCATTAACACGTTCGCGTCCAGCAGCATTTCACGGAGCCTTTAAGCTATGCCGGGCGGAATTATCATGGTCAGGAGTACGAACAACATGGTCACAGATATGTGTCACTGGCATAGGAGTAAGAATTTTTTGGTCACAGACGTTGTGTCACAGGACACAAACGTGTTAACAGATGGAATTATTCTTTTATATCTGAATTAAACCGTTTTCACTATTTTGACTTGTTGGGGACAAATTAACAGAATTTCTTAATTTTTATAGACTTGTTTTCTTTATTTGTATATTTTTTTTGTCTACAAACCATCTAATATCTAATAGGAAAATAAACTTTATACAGTATTTTGAATAAATATAGTTTACTACCTGTTCTAATTGACCATTGTTCAAGAATTTATAGTGATATACGATATTTATAAAGGCAATATCCTCGCTACTTACGGACGCAGTCGTCCGGTTTCGGCATCACGCGAAAGTTGGGCCTCTGCACGTAACATTTCTTCTACGGCGTCCCATTCGCCTGATTCCAATTGGAAATTAATAAGTTTGGCATCTAAAAGTATTTCTTCCGCAAACCACACACTTTTGTCTCGCGACATTTTTGCAAGAAAATCGCAGAATTCGACCGAAATCGTGACAGCTGTGCATCTGTCACTGTCACTGTGACATCTTTTGTTTTTAAATATTCGAGCGATATAAATAATATAGCATTGTGTGTAATCGAATTTGCGGTTATAAACCCATTTACAATTTTGTTGTTTGTAATCATTTTCGTCAAAAATGTTATTTCTGCTTATGAATTTTTATATTATATTTAAAAAATTGTACTGATTTTTTCTTAATATCTGTCTCTTGTTTACATAAAAGAATACACATGGTTTTAGAACGTCACTAAATGTTGCCATTTAAATTTCCGCTACATCTCTTTTGTTCTTTGACAACACAATTTATTGTACTCTATGTTATATCCTTTGTTTTATGATTAATTAATTAAACCCCTAGTAACTGAAATTTAAATCAGAAAAGTCACGGTTTGTTAAAGAAATTAAGTTTTTGAACAGTTTTTTTACTACGTTAATACTAAAACACGACTGTGCTTTGTGCCTCTGTCTGTGCTCCCGAAACGTGATATTCGCTTGCTCCCGCCTGCCTACCCCCCCTGGCCCTGCGTCTCGCTCGGTCGAACGAAAGGAACGAACGAGTAGCGACAGGCGGCGAGAATGGCATTTGTGCGTTAAAATTGTTAGTTTTTTTGTGTGAACAAGTGCATATTTCTCACATTAACGTCTTTACGGGATGACCTTTCTTATAATTGTGCGATTATCAGTTACATAGTGCAACGTTATGTGTCGTTCAAAAGCGTTTGTGTATCGTGAAATGTGAGTGACGGTTCGGGGTGGTGGATGTCCCTTGATTTTGTATCGTTGTATGCTGCAATAATGGACCGAATTCCCGCTAACATTGTTGGAATTTGAATAATTCGGTGAGTCATCGGCATTTTGAGTTCTAACGTCTTAGAAAAACGGTTATAAACATAAGATATTTTATGGGCAGACGGCTAAAAATATCTCTTAAACTTTTGGTATCGTTATGTTTTAAGCAGTATCAGGTTCGTCGCTTTATTTATACAGGATTAATTGTCTCCTACGCTAGTAGTCTTCCGCGTCTTAAATAGCTACGAATGTAAACAAGCCATTCGCCAAGTGATGCTTTTGTCTTTTTCTTTTACCAAGTAGTGGCATCAAGTTTTACATTGTTTTAGAATATATTTTAAGAACCTAACCAAACTACCAATTCGGTCTTTCCTAGACAGTCTTGTAAAGAACAGCCAGTAGAATTTGAAAATTGAGATACCTTTCAGTTGTTAATTTACTTCTTATACTATAAGGGATTCAAATGGGAAAACAGGTAGCCTGATGATAAGCAATCACTATAGCCCATAGATTTCCACAATGCCAGACAGATTACAGATATCTTGCCAACCCAGAGGTCTAATGTATAGGTAATATGTAATCAACAGTGCCGTAACTAGCCTTTTATGCGCCCGGTGCGAGCTATCAAAACTGCGCCCTTAAAGATACTGGTCTGGTCATTTCTGCGCCCCTCCAGGGTCTGCGCCCTGTGCCTGGGCACCGCTGGCACCGTCCTAGTTACGGCACTGGTAATCAAATCACAATAATTGTATTAGCTGTCCCCTGGATTAGCTCCTAATTTGCTTAAACACTGATCCTTGCTCTATTTATGCATAATGTTTTTATATTTTTATTCTAATCAGCATAATATGTAGATATTAAAACAAAAGAGACTAGAAGACACCTAATTTATGTTTAATTTCCTGCATCTGAAGGGTTATTAACCCTTTATCCCATGTGGAATAACCTTAACACTACACCTTACACCTTAACCAACTTAACTAACTTTACACCTTAACTTTGAAACAGAGAGTTTGGTCAGATACTAGCTAAAATAAATAAAACTAGGTACCCAGTAGGGGCTCAATTCTCAAAAATATTAGATTAATATTATTGGTGTTTTACTTCATGTCTTTCTCATATGGAAAAGCACTAGTAATAGGGGAAAGTGGTCACCCTTCGTACACTTTTTACATTTTATTTTTTAACTGTAAGATTTATTGTCAAATTTAGATAGATTATATACCCGAGTGTCACAAATATATTGTAGTTTAATACGAAAAATTCAGAAACTATTATGTCAAAAGGTTAAAAAGATTATAGCCTTTTTCCTACGATATGATATTTGTACGAATGTGCCCCACCTATGGGGTACATTCGAACAGTAAACAATAGATCTTTAAGTCATAATTATTTTATGAATTATTACAAAAATATATGTGTATTCCTTTGCCTTGATTAAGTTCCTTCAAACCAGGTTTGATTGCTTTGGCTCTGGCTTTCCTTTCCTGTTCATTTTTTTATTTTTTTTTCTGTCTGTGTCTTTCTTCTAGTTCGGCTTTTTCGGGTGTATTGGTATACTATATGAGTGAATGAATATGTATTAAAAGCTAAATAAAATGCTATATTCAAATTATTAAGACTAAAAATTTTTAGTCGCGGTAAATAAAGGATAAGGGCGTACGAATGTGCCCCCTGTCTGGCTGTCCGAATGCACCCCATGCCTTGCACAAAAATTAAAATACAACTTTTAAAAAAATCTATTTTAGTTTGAAAAATATAACAATTGAAGGTCAAAACTAACAAAGTTAACATTAATTAATCGCTACCATATTGTCACAAACATAGCATTTATACTTACAATGACGAATTAAACTCAGTTAAGAAATTTACTCACCACGCGCGAAAACACGTTATGTTTTGTCAGCTGATACAAATTAGTGCGACTGGCGCGACACTCCGCTAGCAACATGGTGGCTGGTATGTCTATGCACACAAGGAAAGGCGTGCTTGTGTGCCGCTTAGTTTTTCTGTTAGATTACCTGTACGTATGTGCCCCGCGTACGAATGGTGACCACCTTCCCCTACTAAGACATACTACTACTGAGCACTAGTAAACTATTGTTTATTGAGAAAGGGGTTACTGGTATCACAAATAGAATCCATATTTGCTCAAATCAATTTCTCTATCTACACATATATTCTGCACATGAATTCAAAAATCCAGTGCCACATTTAGCAATTTCAGGGTAATCAGATATTCTTTATCTATCTGTGTAAAAATTGAATGATGTTTGTTTGTCTCTCTAAAATTTCATGATGGCTGGGCCGATTTAGTTGATTTTGTTTTAAATGTTTGTTGGAGTCAAGGGAAGGATTAAACAGTGAAAATATTTGGAAAATTATAAAAAAATAATCTTGCATTAGAGGAATGAAGATCACCTGCCAGTTACAGATAAAATTTGGTCTAGAAAAAAATTCAACATGTCAACATGAAGACAGAAAGAACTGTTAACGTCTTTTATCTTTGTTTAGTGAGAAAACCCAATTTGCAACAAGCAGCATGTTATCAAAACAACTTGGTATGTTGTAATTATCTTTTCTGAGAATATTTTCGCTTTATCGTGAATGAAGATATTTATGTTTGCTTTCTTTGGAAATGCATTAACAGAGTAAATGTTGTCTGAATCAAATTTTTCAGTTGTGATACTGATTTATTAAGACACAGTTTACAATTAGAGCCTTGGTTGATTGCTGTCAGGCTAGTGGGTGGAAAAAAAAGTGACCAAAATGTTCTGCAAAAATTGCTACTGCCATATTCGTCAACCTCACGGTTTCCTAAAGAGGAGGCGCTTGCTAACAAATGTATGTATTTTCATTTTGTATTTTTTTTATTTAATTTAAACATACTCTATTTTTTCTTACATTTTTGAGTGGACTTAATTCATGAGTTCGAAATTCAGCCAAATACTGGCAACATTTTCCAAATTAGAAATACTTAAAGAAGGTTCATTACCTTTTCATATGATTAAGGCAAGCATAACCAGCATGATTTGTAGTCATTCGAACAAAAGGGTCCAGTATTTAAAATGAAAATAAACAGTAAAATCTGTTGGGACAGCCATAAATAAAAATAAAAATGAACTGTCACCCTCTCGTGCATAAGGTTGTGGGGTTGAAAAACTACCAACACCTCTAAATTTATCGTACCTAACTTACATGCGAAATCACAGAAGAGATATTGACAAGTTGAAAATAAATTTAACTTAAAACCTATCCCAAGCCTGTCAATTGCAAAGCAATCACTAGCAATAACAGTAACTGCTAATATGCACATTACCCTACAAAAATAATACACAAGCTCCAAGAACTCTTGTTGAATGAAGACATAATGCCCATTCATTGAAGTTACTATTGTTATGTAAACTCCCAGTTATGCTTAACATTGGAACTGAAAACATTTTAATTAGACTCAACAATGTAGGCAATGTCTTGCTAATGTTAGGGCTTTGATTGTAACAGCTCCGTTATTTTGTTGTATTGGTAGTTTTAAAGAGGCTGCAGGATCATGTGGAGTGGTATACCATTTGCAAGTATTCTACATTTGAATTTAAGTAGATCTCCTTAAAATAAAAATCTTATGATGGGCGCTTCTATACATACATAGATATATAACTTCACGCCTCTTTCCCACAGGGATAGGCAGAGACTACTTTGTTCCACTCGTTACGATCCTGACATTCCTCTTTTGCTTCATCAATCATCATGGTATTGTTCAATAACCTAATAAGCTCTTTATTATGTACTAATTTGAAATGGGTCCTACTTTTCCTGATATAACAAAAATTAGAAACCTGCCTAGCTAAAACAGTTCTTTGTTATGTATCCTGCAGACACAGTAAACATAACAATAAAACAATAACTGAAACTGAAAGGCTTGATGACAAGTTACAAGTGTTTAAATATAGAGCTGAGGTCAGAACACGATCGCGAAACGACTTGATCTCAATTGGCACAGCACTCGCGTGGCCCTTACATTAATTCTGTTCACGATGACACCACAGTTTTAGGTATAAGCAGTGCCGGTTTTAACACTACCAGCGCCCTGGGCGACGAGATTTCTGGTGCCCCCCAACTAAGAGCGATAGGCTGCAAAGGGGTTCATGTGGTGCCCCGTTTACCCGGCGCCCTGCCGGACGCTTAATCGCGCCCTACCAACTCCGCTACTGGGTATATGGGTCTCACCAAACCAGTCGTCGCCTTAACAGCAAAACGCGGGTAGAAAAAGCTTTATGTCAACGCAATAAGGCCGGCCTTACACCTGTAAGTTTTACTTACGTAAGTAGCGACACAGCTTTAAGTTAGAATAAGACAGCAATGCTCGTCTCTCTTTTTTGCAGATAGCTCCGTACCATCGCGAACAGGGATTGTTGAGCCACTTAC
The DNA here is from genome assembly GCA_005406045.1 of Adoxophyes honmai. Lineage (NCBI taxonomy): Eukaryota > Metazoa > Arthropoda > Insecta > Lepidoptera > Tortricidae > Adoxophyes > Adoxophyes honmai. Next base: position 45,297 of record BHDV01009655.1, read on the forward strand.
CTATGTTTGTAACTTGGTCGTGTAATACTAATCCAATAGATAACATCTGTCAGTCACATCGGTCATTGATTACACGTCTAAATGGCGAACAGTGGCAAATGGCTCAACAATCCCTGTTCGTGACTGTACGTAAGTAAAACTTACAGGTGTAAGGTCGGCCTAAGGGCGAACAAGACATAAATTGGCTCGGCTCGCTCGGTCGAGAATGGCCGAGCCAATTGACGTCCTGTTCTACCCGCGTTTTGCTGAAAGGGCGTCGACTAATGTGGGGAGACCCTAAGTGTTCCTTATTCCCTTTAGAGAGGAATATTATAGAGGATAAGGAACCCTAAAACATGAGTTCCAGACTCGGGTCGTATCCATACTTAAGCTCTATACTCACTGACAGCGGAAGCGGGGCGAACCGGTGTGGTGGCGAACCATGAATTTTACGGTCCGTCTTTTTACTTAAGGTCTCGTCTCGCTTGCTCTTACATTAAATAGTATTAACGTGAGGGTGACGGCGCGACAGACAGTAAAAAACCGGACGGCCGGAGCGGAAAATTCATGGTAGTGCACAAGCGCCCTCAGTGTAATGAAGTCGATAGTCTTAGTGTAATGTGGGCCGCGGCAGTTACGCAAACGTGCCGCTTGGAGGCGCTGTCTCAGTTTCTATACAATTCTTCGCGTTAATACGCAAACGAAATCGACGCGTTTCTCAAACGACTTCATTACACGACGCACAGTTGTAATGTTCTAAATTATACGAAAGATGACGCTCAGAGCACCGTCGGCGGTTGGCGTCCTCTTTCGTTTATTATCAAAACAAATGCTACCGCCACGCCACCGCTCCGCTTCCGCTGTCAGTGCTTTTGGAGCTTAAATATTGGGTCCTTACCTATGAAATTAGCGATTTTTCTTTCGTGTTTCAAACCATCGTAACTTCCATAACATAAAAGATATATTACGTATTCAATATTACAAAAGATTTTGACTTCACCGTGCCTATTTTGACTGTCATAAATCCAAAGAATTGTATTAATAAACCCACAAAAAAATATTTTGAAAATCAAGTTTTTTTTATGCTTCCGGAATTATGTATACATATAATTGGTTGCAATAATTAATTGATATATTTTTTTTTATTAAAATTGATTCTCATAGTTAGTTTATAAGTGTCTTTAAACACAGACATAAGTTTTATAACGCTATTATTTTTGGTTGCTAAATAAGTGTGAACATCTTCATACAAAACGCCAATTTCATAGGTAAGGAGTAAGGACCTAATGGCGTTTGAGGTCATTCACCCAATGTTGCACTACCAATTCTGATCATTGCTCGTCATACCTACATCCTCATACAGAAAACATGGAATGTAGGTACTATACCTACCTAGTACCCGAAGTGACATTTTCATATCAATACTGATGCCTATTGCCTACCACGATATCCATCAGAATCGTCAGTTTTCGTTCTGATAAGATTTTCGTCAGATACCCGTCATAGCTTTTATTGACCGTCAGATTTGTTTTCAGGACTAAGAATGAGCGAGTTGACCATCAAATGTCTCCTATACGCTGATGATCAAGTGTTGTTAGCATCGTCGGAGGAGGAGTTGCAGGAGATGGTTAACATTCTATGTGGCACATTGGAAAGGAAAGGTATGAAAGTAAATGTAAGCAAAACGAAAGCTATGGTGTTTGAAAGAGATGATTGTGGGACAGAATGTAAGATTATGATTGAGGGTGAGAAAGTAGAACAAGTAAAAGAGTTTGTTTATCTGGGATCGGCGTTTACGAAAGATGGGAAGTGTGAAACTGATATCGAAAGAAGAGTGAATGCAGGAAACATGGTCAATGGAGCGTTGCGCGCCTTCATGAGCAGTGAGAAGGTGTCGAAAAAGGCACGTCTGGCTGTCCACAGACGGGTGCTCGTTCCAACACTTATGTACGGTAGCGAAAGTTGGGTATGGCAAGCGAAGCATAAAAGTAGAATAAATGCGGTAGAAATGAGAGCGTTAAGAAGTATGGAAGGTGTATCAATGAAAGACAGAATTAGAAATAGTGTGATAAGGGAACAAGCTGGTGTGAAAGTAGACATAGTGACAAGGATTGAAAAAAGTATGCTTAGCTGGTTTGGTCATATAGAGAGGATGGATGAAAGAAGATTGACTAAACAGATTTATACGGGAAGTGTGAATGGGTGTGTTGGGAGGGGAAGACCTAGACGGACGTTCCGTGACCAAATCGCTGACGTGTTAGAAACAGGTCAGGTCAAGAGTACCCGAAATCGACGAGCATGTATGAAGAGACTAATGAATGTGGATGAAGCAAAAGAAGTATGCCAGGATCGTAGCAAGTGGAACAAAGTGGTCTCTGCCTACCCCTGTGGGAAAGAGGCGTGCGTATGTAGATTTGTTTTTTTGTCAAAATCTTAATTTGTCACGTGTCAATTCAGTTCTTTTATCGCTTGTTAATTATTAAAAAAACCGGTAAATGGGTCCGATTGGAAAATGAGTCACCTAGACATACTGTTTTAGTTGTAAGATTTTTTTTTTTTTTTGTTATTTTTGTATGGTGATGGTTTGGACCTAAAAATAAACATTTTTTTCTTTCTTTTCTTTTTTTCTTTTCTTTTTTTCTTTTCGATTGAGTATATGACTATGACCGATAGTGATTAGGTATGACGAGAATCGTAGGTCGTAGGTATCATACCTACCTACCAAAAAAGTATGACGTGACGAATGTCGTGATATCCACGTTCTTATTACTTACTAAGCTTCAATCGTCAAAATGACAAAAACGATTGTACCGACCTACTGAGGTTGAATGAAAGAGCATGATAGGTAAATAAAATACGTAAAAAGTTTTCCGACCACACACCCACGACGATGGTAAAACATTTCGTTCTACATCTGTACCTCTATACCTACTCTTGTTTACCTATGTGTAATGCCATCAATTTCTCCTACCAAGTCGATTATTAAGTTTCGTCTGAACCCGATAAAAGTAAGTACCTAACCTACAAACTCATTTTCATTGTTTGTATTAAGGGCGACCAATTTTAACTTCCTGTGCCTTCCCTTCCCAAAATAACTACATAAAGGACAGTTACAACATGGCTTGTTGGAAGCTGTAAATATTTATGTTTACTGTTTGTAAGCGCTCCGAAGATGTGCAATCTTTAACTTTTTCGTCACCTATAGGAAGCCATTTTGAATTATGGGCTATTTTAGTGATGTTGCTAAATATGTAGGTTAGGTGCCTACCGATCGGCAGGTATGCGATTCATAGCTGACGCAAACCAGGGTATTCCCCGGACTCAAATTACACGTTGCTTATACCTATTTCTAGATTAGTAGATTCGCTAATGTTTCTGCTCAAACAAGAAATTGTTTACCTTGTGGTATAGCTATCTAGCTACATCTGTAAAGAAAACAAAATTCGTCCATCAAAACTTAATTTCGGTTGCATACTGCTGAACTACCTATTACCTATAGTAGATTTGTTTAGGTAGTTAAAACAATGTAAACAATCTTGACATGTCTTTTTGTTGAAATACACAGTCTAAAAATGAAAATCGTTACACTATACAATTCAATTATGAAAGTAAATGATTGTTTCATACCTGAATTGTAAAATGTAAAGATTTCGATTTATAAAGTGTACGTTTAAATAAAAAGACACGTCAAGGTTGTTTATATTGTTTTAACTACCTAAAAAAATCTACTATAGTTAATTGTTGTTGAATCAATTGAATTGGTCTAGGTATACACTGTATTCCAGAGATAAAATGCATAAATGTAAAGCTAAAGCTCCTAAACCCACTGACAGTGAAGTGGAGCCGCGTGGTACAGGTTTCCCGACTTTTTTTACACATGGACCCCTTTCAAAATCTTTCGGGTTTAGTGGACCCCCTGCTGCTACATTTGTACAAATTCCCTAAATACACAAAATTTTACAAACACCAGCGCGGAGACCCATCGAGTCTCTATGGACCCCTGGGGGCCCACATGGACCACTTTGGAAGTCAGTAGTATGAACGAAACTTTCCTGGCCGGCGTCTTTAGTATAATTTAGAATATTGCAACTGATACGTCACTTCACCGTGCCGCCCCGCTGTCAATAACGTGTTGACGTATCAATGTGGGTCACCAAGGCACAGTGATCCGTGTAGAACAAGCTAGCTGGACAAAATTATTTGAGCTTTTTGAATTAAGTTAAATGTAGCATTTTGATAAAGTTTATCATATAATGTGAGAAAAATTAAAATTTTAGTTATACTTCTTATGTAAAAGCCCACCGATATAACCTGATCTCTTGTCACCTACTTGTACTATTGGGATCGAGGTCAGTTTAAGTTGGTACTTGTTCTTAGTTGTTAATAGTGATTTCCCAGGTTTAAATGAGTAATATAGTAAGTTTTCTCTTTTCTTCATAGGATTTATTTTATTCAACGGTAAAAATGCGATAATTTACGAGATTATAATATTAAAAATAAGAAAAATGCAACTTTAGTGAAATTAATTACATGTAAGTAATCTATAAATCAAAACTTAACTAATCCGAATGAAACCTAGGTAAGCTGACGTTTTCCAAAGTTTCTTTATAAGAGTGAGACGTAGACTTGGAATACACGTAATACGCCAATGCCTCATCACTTGTCAGACACCTTTGCTGCATCTGATTACTGCACTCTCGGGACAGTGGATGTCGGCCACTAACTTTTTCAGTCTCACTTACTTCTTTAATTTATTTATCGACGTTTCGTTTTCCAGATAACCTGGATGATATTTCAGCAGCGACTAACAGTTCTTTAGGTGTTCGTGACATGATCAAATCTTCAACACATCTACAAACGTTTTGGAAGTTTTGAACTCCCATTATCGAAGGCTGTAGTCGGTCGCCCAGAGCCCAGTTCATGTTCTTTCGTGCTACATCATTCTTCAACTTGATCACAAAAAACATTTAATGTCAAGTCACCTTGAAACCACTACATATTGTTCGCTAAGAAGCGTTCTCGGTTTCTTCGTGAATTCTCCCATATTTCTGTACGTTTCATTGAAAATCGGGAAATCACGGTATTTATATATTTAACAGACTACACCATTATACCGCTTAAATGTTGTATTTTGAAAACATAAGCGAATTGTGTACCATTTCGCTCATTTTTTGAATGTTTGGTCCAATTTTCAAAAAAATAATAATTTTGAAACTGTACGACTCCTTTCTGAAAAAAATTAATAAAAGTAAGTTGGGCAAAAAAGGAGCAAAAATGAATAACATTTATCATAACCTAAATAGATGTAGCTACTCCGTAAAAAAAATCAAGTCGGGGTGAAGGGGGGGTTTTTAGTTACAGTCCAATGAATGCCAAATTGTGGTCATTATTTCGTAAAATTATAAGTTATCGACATTTTTTTTCGAGTAAAAGGAGAATAATATATTAATAAAGTGACCTATAATATAGTACTTACCCTTAATAGTAGAATCCATCACAAAAATTAACCGAAACTTGTGAAATCTGGCAATGACACTTAATTACAATAGAAGCTAAAATGCAACTAAATTAAGGCACTGAACGTAGTTATTCTATACACTTACCCTTATTAGTCGTGTTGAAAATGATCTACGACAAAACAATACCTGCCAATGCTATCACCAACTAATATAGTAATTACCTTATTAAGGATTTCTAGATAAGTCAATTTTGTTTTTGTCCAGCTAGCTTGTTCTACGTGAGTCACAGTGCAAGGGAGTCTCTTCCTCATATTGGACTCCTGTTGAACTTACACTTGGAAATATGGCATTGTCAGATCACTTTGTATGGCGATAGGAATCGTCTAACTGTCTCCAAACTCACTAACAGCGGAAGCGAGACGGCGCAGCGCGGTAGCGTGTCGGTATCGGTTGTAATATTCTAAATTATATGAAAGGGTGCATGCAAAGCGCCGCTTCGCATCCGCTGCCAATGCGTTTGGATTTGGAGCTAAAGAGTTAGACATTGATGATAATCATAGAAAGGATTAGAGTGATTGACAATGTCACATTACCAAGTACAGTGTCATCCACATTGAAACATCATTCGAATTCAATCAAGTTACCTAACAATGATCCTTTGTAATCTCTTCTTTAACTGATTCACCTTGTTCTACGTCACTGTCGGGAATGCCGGGATAATAAGATTTATAACATTCTACAATAACATCACAAAGGACCATTGTGGCTATACTACGTCGCAAAAGAGATTTGTTGCATACCTAGTTTATAAACAAATCGTCACTCTGTCGTGTTTCTTCCCGACCTTCACACTGAAAGTAACTTATTAAGACTTGTCGAGTCTGTTCTTTGTTTGTGGCATCTGGTGTTTTGTTCTTTACTTTGCTTTAATTTGGACTAACGGGCCAGTGTGTACAGTAACTACGACTATCCCATTAGCAGTGCCGTAACTATCCTTTTATGCGCCCGGTGCGAGCTTTCCAAATTGCGCCCTTGAAGATACTGGTCTGGTCATTTCTGCGCCCCTGCAGGGTCTGCGCCCTGTGCCTGGGCACCACTGGCACCCCCTTAGTTACGGCACTGCCCATTAGTGTGTGTTTTTACATATCAAAGGATCCTGTTCACAAAGAATACACCCTAGACAAGGTAAATGTTAGTAATAGACTATTATCATCAACCCGCGTTAATCCACTCCGTTAGTCTGACTCTTCACATCCTAATGGCAAAACAGAACGCCCTATTCTACCTGCTCAATCTTGGTGTCCAATCCTGTTTTCGTCAGTCCAATGATTGTCAGTGTGTGTAATGTGACCTGTCCTTTGTTCAGCTGTTAATTCTTCGTCTCTATTACTACGGACACTTTAGTGGCAGCATCTACAACGCGCACAAACTGTTCTCATAATTTCTAACTACATATTTAAAGTTGATTGTAAACCTAACGTCAAAAGAATTGATAATGTGAAAATAAATTTAAGTTAAACTAGCAACACTGACGTTTAAAATAATTATAATAACATTAAAATAATTAATGACGTGAAAAACAATTAAGTTCATCTATAATTATAATATTTGCTGGCGGCAACAATTATTTAGCAATTTGCTAATTAGTATATCTTTATTGTATAAAGTTATTTAAAATTTTCTCGTGTGTTTTATACAGTTTGCGTTCTACAGGGTGCAAACGGCATGGACGAAGGGCTGCTGAATGACCTCCTCGAGTGCTCGGTGTGTCTGGAACGGCTCGACACTTCCTCTCGCGTGCTGCCGTGCCAGCACACCTTTTGCCTGAAATGTCTCAAGGTAAGTTGACGATATAATTGTAGCTTGACCAGTCTCTGCTCCGCGACCGGCCTTTAGCTTTTCGTTGCAGTCGATATTTGCTGCACTTAGCGACCGACCGACGGTTTGTGTGCGATTTCAAGTCTCGGGTGTCATAGACTAAGCAGATACGATAGTATTTTATCTGCGTATTAATACCATCTTTCCACATGTCGGTGCCAACAGATACTTGACGGTAAAATATGAGTTATCTGCGCTTTGTGTGTTAGGTCATTAAATTGCATAGGGAGCGATATTGACAGGTAGCCGTTCAGATACAGATATTTTATCGTATCTGCTTAGTGTGTGACACGCTTAAAAGAAAGGTCTATTGCTCAAAAGTATAATACATACAACAATGATGCCATACTCAGTTCTATGTCGAAAAAAATTGGTTTGTTGTATCTTCCATTCTTATGTCTGCGATGAAACACGATCTTTGATATCTTAATTGCTGCACAAATTTTCGCTCGTGTTTGTGTTTATTTTCAAGTAACATACCTAATTATAATTCGGTGTTTACCAATGCATTGATAAGTTTCGTGTTTTAATTCGTTTTTTACTATCTCTGCCGTCGACCATTTAGTTTGTCACGAATGTTATGATTCACAATCAATTAACAGTTCCACATTCCGTGTTCATCAAATCCTCATTATTATCTTAAATCAGTTTTGCGTGGAATTAAAACTTAGCGATTTCATTGTAAAAAATCGTCAGCGAGTGAAAATAATCTAATCAAGAAAAAAATCATTTTCGATACAAGCTTTTTGCTGATTGCACTTTTTGCCTACTGTACCTACTTTATTGTCATCCATCCCAGATTATGTGCACCAGATTTCAAGTCAATCAGATCAACCGTTGAAGGGTTCCCCCCATCGGAGACAGTCCCGACTGGGCCACCAGAAGTCCACTGCCGGAATATTGTATTGTCATCCGATTTACACAAGTGTACAAAAATTCACAAATTTGCCGTGTGGTGTCGGGATCGGGATAGAATAACACCTCTCCATTAGTTCCCTGGATGTCGTAAGAGGCGACGAAGGAAATAGGTTTAGGTATACTTTAGGCGACAGGCTAGTAACCTGTCATTATTCTACCTCTTCCATCTTTGCAAGCCTAAAACTTTGCCAGAAGTGGCTACAAAGCGTGATATAGTCATAATTAAGTATGGTGTTTTTCATGTCACGTTTCGTATGCTCTGCCTACCCCATCACGGAACACAGGCGTGATTTTACGTATATCGTACAAAATTTCACCTCAATCGGTAAACGGGAAGTCAAATTAACATGCAAGATTTGATTACAGACGAACATCGGGTCAGGTGAAGCTAAATAAAAAAACCAAGAATCTTGTAGAAATGGAAATAGTTACATAATAAGTTCGCTTCAGGAATTCGTAAAAGAATGCAACTTTAAAATACTTTCACGCTAGTGGATTCGGGGAAAGAATTAGGCCACTGTAAACACGCCACCGTTATTGATGTGATGGTGGAAAGATCGTAAAATACTTTGACGGCGGTCGAAAAACACGTGTAAAATTTTCACCTCCCTCCCTTGTTTTAAGGGGTTTCTAAGTGAAAAACCGGCCAAGTGCGAGTCGGACTCGCGCTCGTAGGGTTCCGTATTAAAAACTGCATTTTTTTTTATTGGTGCCCCTTATACTTACACCCCTATATTATACTTATTTTATTTTATTGTAATTATTTACTTTTAAAATAGATGTACAACTAAATATTCTGTGAATATTTCAAATCCTTACCTGTTACTATTATTGAATATCGACCCAAAAAAATCAAGTTAGTTGTATGGGAGCCCTTAAATATTTATTAATTTATTTTAGTATTTGTTGTTGGCAACAACAATTCATCATCTTGAGATACAGCCTGGTGACAGACGGACGGACGGACAGCCAAGTCTCAGTAATAGAGTCCCGTTTTCACCCTTTCGTTACGGAACCCTAAAAACGGCATGCCGTGGCCGACTACTATGGGCGCTGCGTCTCACTCCAATAAGAGTAAGGCCAATATTCTTGCCCGCCACACGTTGGCAGTGATCGACTCGATTACGGACCCTAAAAATTTATCTAACAATTTTTCCTAGACGCTTATTCTTACATGGACGTAAACGTAAACCGTTTGCTAATAACTCCCAACTTTTCCCACACAGTGGGCTTGCATCCTGCCCTACACTAACAGCTAACAGCCCCATCCTCCGACGCAAATAAACATCGCTTTATTACTTCTAATCTAAAGGCTGGCCCAACGAGTCCTGAGCCAAGCCGCTGAAGAACCTTCAAACACTCGCGGTCTTCAGTAAGCTGGCCAGTCAGCTTGACTCATGCCCGATTGAGTCATCCAGATGTTATTTAGTTATAGATCGTGGGTACTCGATTAAAGTGCACACTTAACGGGTACTCGTTTTATGTGCGTTGCCCGAGATCTTGGTTTAGTCGGATTTGATGGAATGGAAGTTTTGGACCACGAACACGGCGGGACCTCGACGCGTACTATTCAGTCAAGGGAAGATATCTTTATCCAGCCGTGGGGCATTTAACAGGGTTAAGCGTGTCACACATTAAGCAGATACGATATCTGTACCTGAACGGATGTCTGTCAATATCGCTCTCTAAACTACTAATAACTAATGAGCTAACACACATAGCGCAGATAGCTTATATTTTACCGTCAAGTATCTGCTAGCACCGACATATCGAAATATGGCATTTATACGCAGATAAAATATTGTTGTATCTGCTTAGTCTGTGACATGCTTTAATGAACTCCAAACCTACTGAAAACGGAAGCACGGTGGCGCGTGATAATGTGAACGAAACGCTTTTTCCCTGCCGGTGTGTTGTGCGCCCGCTTCCGTATAATTTAGAATGTTACAACCGATACCGCGACTCCACCACAAAACGCTGCCCCGCTTCCATTGTTTTGAACTTAAAACTAGGTTTCCTCATATTCCTAATGAAAAGCTTTCGTTTTTATATATTTAATAATTTTAGACTCGTCTTTTTCCAATTAAATTTGACAACGGTAATAAAACAAGGATTCCCCCAGCCTGCTCTACATCGTCCGCCCAAATTGGCGTTGTTATAGAAACAACTGGAAAAATTAGTCTAGCGATGCCACGTTCTTTGTTTTTCGTCTCTATTATAAGGGCAGAAGGTTTTAATTTGGCGCTAGTGAGTTTTCAGTTTGTATTTCTTTCACGAGTGGGCGGCCAATTGTGAAGAAGGACGCTCGAGTTAATCCTGAGCGGAATGGTTTCGGACAAATAAATGGGTATTTTTCGAGGCTTGTGCCGTAAAAGTGGACTTTTTCTCTCCGTGGAATGGAAGGCACTGTCGTGCAGCAGTATTGTAATGATGACTCTTCAGTAGGACACGTTAGACACATGGATTCAGATAACTTTGAAATTGGTTATTGTTATCCTTTAGTGTATCTAAAGCCACGGATACATTAGGGGACAAATGTGCCGCGACACGTGTCGCGCGACATGTCGAGCGAAGTAGTACGACGTCGCCGGACTTCGCTCGACATGTCGCGGCACATTTGTCCCCTAATGTATTTTTGGCTTATATATACACCTGATAATTACTGATTCTACCTTGCGATGTGAATCGCTTAATAAGCTCAAAATGACTTAAAGCGTTTTAATAGCATACGATACGTAGATAAAACACTAATTCACGCTTCCTAGCCATTTCTAGCATAATCTTAGGTTTTAAGTTAAGAGCTATAATAGTGGCAGGTTGCTAGCCTGTTGTCAGAAGTGTACCTTAATCTAAGTTACCTCTTATGACATCTACGGAACACCACACAAAAAAAGAATTGTAAAATATTTTCACAAAATACATTCTTCATATGAAAACAACAATTTTGTACTAACATTTCGCACTGTAGCTTATCCGTTACCTAGTTGCATGTGATCAGACTATTATACTACTAGGCTACTTTTAGAACAGACACCCTCGTTTAAGGTCAAGTATTTATAAGTATAGGTTTATTTTAGCACTTAAAGGGCTAAGACTGCCTCTTATGCCGATGAGCTGGCACTAAACCCATCCGTGTGTCATGTACCGTGTAGTTTAGGTGCGAAAAGATTTATCTTCAAGTCTAAATTTGCTTTAGCCTTTAGCTACCGGATTGATACGATCGTAAGGGTGCAATCCGATTGAATTCGGACTCTGTTGTCGTTTTTATTGCTTCAGATTTAAACCTCACTATCGTGTTAGCTCGGTTGGAAAGGGTTATTGGTGTTATTAGAAGTCACTACAGATTTTCCAGAATTGACATTAATTTTGTTTCTAGAAGTACTACTACTTACTTTGAAAACTGCGAATTATTAAAACGATGTTTTGTTAAGAACTAATTGGAAATTACGAGTTACAAAAGTTCCACGAATACTTCAACAAGGATATTGTGTTTCTAATACGAAGAATTTCTTTTGTGATTTCACTTATGAAATTTTCGTAGGTTCTATCTCAGTAAGATACCTCTTCGATATAGGCGTTTATATAAAAGGCGTTTAGCTGAAATTCTAAGAATTCTATTCTATATATTTTCATTTTGAATTCTTGTTTTGTTTTTCTTGTTTTAAATTTTTGTCCTCGCGTTTTTTTGCAAAAATGATCTCAAAAGATACCTCTCGCAAAAGAGTAACCACTTTAGGATGTATCTCTCTGTCAAATGCTTAACCGAAATCGTTTCGACTTAGCAAATACAGTAATCAAACCGATTTCCGCCCACATAACACCTTATAAGCTTTGACAAATCTTACATTTTGCTGCGTCCGGTCCACTAATATGTGCATTTTACGACTGCTGCACTGCAAAACAAACTAATTAACCTTTTACTCTGAACAATGCTTTTTGTTTAAAAGGAAGCACGACTTTATGCTGTCGTGTGTAGCTTATTAGTATGGCTTTGTGTTCTTTTTGCAACCGAAACTCGTGAGTCGTTTCACTTTGCAAAAGGCTTAATGTATGCCACAAGGCACTCTTTTGGGTTACACGCTGTTCTTACTATACTTGTATTATTTTCGGTTAGTAGAATTATTAAAATGCCTTATTCTTATTAACATTATTTTATTTTATGTAAACATATTAAACTACTGTAAGTATCATAGCAGAGAGTAAAGTATGCTTTATTGCCATCTATTTTTAGTTTTAGATAACATTCGATGCTTCAAAATGAAAGCTAATAAAGTTTTTGATTTACGGTCGAACGTATGAACAGTTAATTTATTATTAAAGACACATTATGTCCATTTGATACTAAAGGTAAGATTTTGAACTGTATTTGGCCTAAGTTGTAGGTAGTTTAGTTAGGGTCATAATTATGACTACCAATAATATAGTAATGGATCGACACAATTGCAACCAATCTCACACTTGTATGGATTGATTGATTACCATTAGTTCAAAGGTTAATAGGCTTAAATGAAAAACATTTGGGGAGAATTGGCTATTACAATTGAACTTACAAGTTACCAGAGTTGTCTGGAATAAAAAGGCTTAACTAAGTCTATCTGAACGTCTAGCTCGACTGTAGACACAGACTGTAGTCCCCGGAATCTTACTTGGCAAGATTTTAATTAGTGGGGGTAAGTTCACGCATCACTTTTTCCCATGGACAGTTTAGTGTAAAGCCTGTAAAGGCGTCGTTCGTTGATCGACGTAGTTTTGAACAAGCGCGGCGACCGGATTAGGTGAATGAGTCAGTGTAATTGACAAACGTGACATTTTGATGTAAGTGCGGAAAATGTGTTGAATAATGTTTTATTTATAATTTTTAATTTTTAGTTACTAAGTGACGAACTCAGAAAGTAAATGAAGCGATTAAATAGGTATCTATACAACCTTTTTGGTTCTATGCGTAAATTTTGTAGCAGATCAATTAAAAAGAAAAGAAAAGTAAACAGCACGTACTAGTGCGAAAAATTTAATTTTGCGCAAGACTTGTTGCTACGAATTATCCACTTTTTGAGCAACCGTATATAAAAGTACTATATTCTGTCGGCTCTAGCCGATTGAGTGTCGATAAGTGTGGGTGGGGGTCCAGAAAAGCCAATCGCATTATGTTTTGCTCAGTACACTTACATTAAACTTATCTACACGCTTACCTGAGCGTTCCTAAGCTATTGTGGAGCTACTATATCATGACCCATATATGGTACATGACTGTGTAGGAGTTAAGTTGTCCTGTATTCAGCAAATACAATTGTCATTTCTACTGACCGACTAATGACTTTCCTGAGAATTACTTTGTCATAGTATACACAAAACAGAAGGCGTGGTATTGATCACCACTTGCCCCACTTCCGAACTAGTGCGATGTGTTCCGAGGTATAAATAAATGGGGCTGGGTTATATTGGGACTGAACGCGACGGTTAGAACGGTACCACGGCATAGGTAGTACTACCATAAAATAAACAGGTACCGAAGTTAATGAAGTCTATGTACTCTATGTACAGTCACGAACCGGGATTGTTGAGCCACTTGCCACTGTTCGCAATTTAGACGTGTAATCAATGACCGATGTGACAAACTGAATGTCAGCTATTGGATTAGTATTACACGACCAAGTTACAAACATAGGTAAGTGGCTCAACAATCCCTGTTCGCGATGGTACATCATACGGATCATACCTACGCTCGGCGACCGCTCTAGGGATGTCAATTATGGCGTATGCACATAAAACTATCATGGTAGTGGCACTCGTATCTGGTTGCTCTATTTACTGTTGATCATTAAACGAGAACAATGGGAATATTTACTTTATTTTTATTATCAAATATAATACAGGCATGGAAAATATCTTGCGATTATTTTAACATTTCTAAAAGGAACAATTAATATATTTTAAACCGTAATAGATTCTTATAAGCTAGAGGAAACACTCACAAGGCATGAAGAAACTTTTCAGAATTTGACAGTTATAAGTAGTAACTTTTGAAAAAGTTGCAGAATTGTTTTTTGACGCGCGTCTCGAACGGACGGCAACCGCGCTCGGACTGGTCCCAACTGTTCCGAGATATCGTGTCTGCGTGCGTTGCTCGAGCCGCTCGAGCGCACTTTGTATGGAGGTCGACTTCTGTACTTATCTGTTTTATGGGACTACGAACAGAAGGTCCGCTCTCGAACATGGTTAGGCGTAAAAATATTGTCTTCTCTTTCTACCGTTAGGGTCAGTTCACGCCGAGACGAGACGCGACGCGGCGCTGCACGAAAATTTTTAATGGAACAACTCAAAATATACTTTATTTATTACAAGATAAGGTTCATATTTCATTGTGAGTATTCAGAATACGTTGCGCTGCGCAGCGCGGCACCCGCGCGGTGTGCGGGAGCGGTGCTGCGCGCGCAGCACTGCCAACTCAAAATATGCTTTATTCGCTACACGATAAGCTTCACATTTCATTGTGAGCATTAGGGTACGTCGCGCTGCGCCTCGAGACGGAGCGCGGCGCCGTGCTGCACCGCGCTGCGCAGCGCGAAATCACTGGCCTCTTTATGCATCGCCGCGTCGCGTCCCGTCTCGGTGTGAACTGACCCTTACCTGCTTGCCGTAGCGTAGACCGTTCATGAGGTCTCGCCGTCGGAGCGTACCTATACAACGGAGTGGACCTCCCCCGTCGAAGTGATTATGTATTATGTAAGGTTGAATGACCGACAAAGTATCTCTTAAATGTTGCTATTTTTAATTTGCACGTGTGGTCTCTGGTTTAGAGTTACATCTCTTTATTTCTTGATAGTGATAATGAATGAAACCGCCGTGTGGTGTTGGGATAGAATAACACCTTTCCATAGTCTCCATTTCTTCCGTGGATGTCGTAAGAGGCGACTAAGGAAATAGCTTTAAGGAAATCACGGTTTTGTCTATGTCACGTTTCGTGTGCTCTGCCTACCCCGATTGGGAACACAGGCGTGATTGTATGTATGTTTTGAGTTCATGATGCTGAATATTTCGATGATTTGAGCTGCCTTCGGTTTCAGTTTGATCCAGGGGAAATTCAATTAGAGAAATGATTTTCCTGTCTTCTCCATTTGTTATTTATGGAAGCAAACTTACTGTTACTAGGACACGTTGCCGTAGCGACGCGAACGAGTCGATTGTATTAGGTTTGTTTGCATTATCGACTAGGCGGTCTAATCTTTTATTTTTTCTTTCTCCGTTACCTCTCAATACTATACCTGTCTAGCCGAAAACCTAAAAATATTGTAATAGTGGCTACGAAACGTGAAGTATTCGTGGTTTTGTGACGATTCGCGTATTCTGTCTACTCTTGCATGTATGTTATTACTTACATACATCACGTCTGTATTCCCAAATGGGATACAGCACACGCAACGTCACATAGACGAAACGATACTGTCATGTTAGCCACTTATAGCATACTAGCTTTCCGCCCGCGGTTTCGCCCGCGTGGAATTCGGATATATTGCGGTATAAAGCGAACATTCCCTCGGGAACATCAATTTTTTCCGGGATAAAAAGTACCCTATGATTTAATCCGGACTTCTAACTTAACATCTGCAAAATTTCAAAGCAGTCGGTTCATATGTTACGGCGTGATAGCGGAACTAACAAACAAACAAACAAACTCACTTTCCGTTTTATAATATTAGTAAGGATAGTAAGGATGTTTTGTTTTAAAATAGTCTGTCGCCTAAAACATACATACCTCCCTCTACTTACTCTCCTTTTACGATATCCATTGAAGAAATGAACAGGTGTTATTCTAAACCCGACACCACACGGGTAAAAGTACCCCGTTCTTAAAAACAAACACGTAATGCACACAACTCGTAATCTCCGAATGCCGATAATTCCGGAAACCTCTCTTATCAAGTGTCTCTCACGAGATATCGATATCAGATATCAATCGATTTGTCACTCCTACTGAGTCGAGTACTTGTGTCCCGGGCTTTCCATCCTACGTAACCGTTGGGTTTTTATTGTGAAATAATTTTAAACAAAAAAAAACCGACTTCACATTAGCAATATTTTGAAAAGATTCTGTCATCAACAAATTACCGAAAACGCCATACATCTCCATATAAAATGTGAAGAGTTCCTTCGATTTCTCCAAGTTTCCATCATCTTGGTTTCGTGCCAATGGGACCAATTTCGAGTTATACCCTTTCGATTAAAAAAAAATTTTGAAAATCTGTCCACGGGTTTCCGAGATATCGAGTAACATACACACAAAAAAAAAAAAAAAAAAAATTAAAAAATTAGGTCGAATTGAGAACCTCCTCCTTTTTGAAGTCGGTTAAAAAAAGGCTATGTGTCACCGTCACGTCTCCGTCACACGAGCGCGGGGCGTTCGCGTGACGTTCCCTTCACAGCGCCGCGCGCGCGCCACGCTTCCGCCACGTTAAGGGGCAGCGCGCAGGCGACTTTTTGTGCGATCGAGTCTGCAGCGAACAAAAAGTCTGCATAAATTGTATGCATTGTGCGCCGGACTTTTTGCGCGTCTTGTGCGTTACTGTTACTGCATACAATTCCATAGGTTCTATGCTCACAGACTAAAAAGTCCGTCGCGGTTAGTCTGTCTTCTGCGCAGGGTCTTAAGCCTCTGCCACAGTGGCGCCGGGCGTGCTAGCTACTGGTGCTATAACAACAAAAGCTTTCGAGTCGAAATAAATAACTAAACAGGTAGACACTTGAAATATTAATAGAATATTTAGTTGTATACCTATCTTCTTTGAAAGTAAATAATTAAATTAAAATAAAATAACTATTTAAGAGGGGCTCTCATACAAAAAACGTGATTTTTTAATAAATTGTAATCGCAATTTGCCAATATACTCAATGGTACGGAACCTTTCGTGCGCTAGTCCGACTCGCACTTGGCCGGTTTTATTTTTTATTTTTTATAGGTCGTTATGCGATTGCTATTGCAAGTACGTCTGATACTTTGTCCAGCTGCTGCCGTTTAGTAAACTCGTGCTAATCTTCTGCGTCTATAGATTTAGATTTGCTCAACACTGTTTCGAAATTACCGCGAACACTTTATTTGTGTTCCCCCTGCTTGCGAGATAGTTATCAGTTATCAGCTAAGATAAACACGTTTTCTCTCGTCTCTTATGTGGTAGTTGTATAACTAGCATATACTGTAAATGTAGATTTGCGATAGATTTCACACCTTGTTATAATCTATGAGAAAGTTCTGATTTTGTCCTTTGTAAAAATGTATTTTTATATAAAAAAAATGTATCGTTGTAGGTACGAAGCGTTGTTCGTGTTATTGGAAATGACTCAGATATGACGAAAGTGAAATCTATCTATACCATACCGTATAGTCGCTTCCTATCCTACTGTCTCTGTTTGTACTGTACGCTTGTCTTTTAAAGGTCACAACTAAGTTTAGTTCCATGAGGTTTATGCTTATTTATGTATAATAACACATGTCATGTTTACCGTGTGGTGTCGGATTTAGAATCTCACCTCCATTGCTTCCATAAATGTCGTAAGAAGCGACTAAGGATATAGGCTTAGGCACGCTGTTGTTACTCTTTCATCGGTTTTTAAACCTAAAATTATGCTAGAAGTGCCTACTTTCCCTGGAATTCCGGTTTTGCCTTTGTAACGCTGCGTATGCTCTACCTACGCCATTTGGGAACATAAGCGTGCTATATGTAAATGTATGTGCAGCACATTAGTTGTGAGCAAAATCGTGCGTAGCAGGGTTTGGCTACATCATTATTAAAAAGTGCCTTAATTTTGATTGTACGTACCATCGCGAACAGGGATTGTTGAGCCACTCACCTAGGTTTGTAACTTGGTCGTGTAATCCAATAGCTGACATCTAGTCTGTCACATCGGTCATTGATTACACGTCTAAATTGCAAACAGTGGCAAGTGGCTCACCAATCCCGGTTCGTGACTGTACCTCATTCGTATTAGCTTGAGAACTGTAGAAGCAACCGATTTTATTGCAATTTGAAACCCAACCTGTAAGCTTATCTAATCACACGGCCTAACAGATGACTGTACTAAAAATCGAGTTTGTAAACATTTTTTTAAGGAAATAGGCACAATTATGTTATAACAGTAAAAGTCGCCTTGACTCACAAGGCTTATCGATAAGCCCTGATAAGATACGCATGTAAATTTAACCCAGTCCAGTATACGTGTTTATTAATTGTTCAACAGAAGCTAATATGGGAAAACGTAAACAATATTGTTGGCAGTTGTAGAATTCAGTACATCTACGGGAGGTTTCTGGAGACGGTCACATATCACTTCAGTGAACTAGTTGATTTTTCTACACAATATCCCTCAGTTTTATGCATAGGTCACATCACCCTGTATTCCCAAATGGCACACGAAACGCTACATAGACAAAGTTGTGACATTTTCATGTTTTGTAGTGGCTTCTATACTCTGTCGGTTTAAGTACTTAACTAAAAGTAAACAAACTTTGTCAGATTGGACAGGTTAAGAGCGTTTTTTTTTACTACTCAACTTTTTTCGGATATTCAAAAAGTTTAGCAAGCGTTTGGCATTTTAGTGTTATTCAAAAAACCTAAATTCAGAAATCTACACTAGCTACAACTGACGCATACTATTTTTACTTCCTAAGTATACAATTCGCGCTTGCGTGTTACTAGGCCGTTGTCTCTGTCTTACTTTATCAATAGTGCTGTTCGCTTCACCTCTTGTAAAAAGAGTTCCCTTAAAATATTGTCTGTTATTTTATTTCTCATATCACTCAAGAGATTGCCGCGAAACACCAACAAACAGCGCATTATGACCAGCCTAGCCCACTCCTTTAATGAATTGAAATTCCATGTATTGTTTTCACTTGCTACCTAGCATTTACCTTATTACCGTGCAATATAAAACGATCAGTAATTGCAGTAGAAAGTAATGTCATAAAGATGATGTAGTCTCGTTTTATTGCATTAGGTGTTATTACTGGAACCAACTATCAGGTGCATTGCTCGTTTTATGCAGATTGTAGTCTTGATTTCGTCCATTACTACAGAAATATTCCTTTAAGAGGGCATAAACATTTCTATGCAACTCGTCAAACGCGCGATCGCCAGGTCGCGCAGTGTTTCGGACGCATTCGTGCACCCGAACGCTGTCTGTGGGACTAACACATCGTGATCATTGTTATGTGCATTATATAATACGTAGTATACTTGAGTTTTTTTACTGTGTTATTTTTCTTTTTAATAAAAATACGTATCTTGCTTTATGTAGGCGCAGCACAGACGACAGACTTTTGTGCGATCGAGTCTACGGCGCACAAAAAGTCTTCGTGGATTGTATGCATTGTGGGCTGGACATTTCGAGCGTCGTGTGCGTTACTGTATAATTATAATTCCATAGGTTCTACGTATTTTCACAGACTAAAAAGTGCGTCACGGACTGTCGCCTGCGCAGGGCGTTATAATTATATCAGTAAATTATAGCGTGATTTGTAAGTTAGGATGGATAAATTTGGAAATTCCTAAACCTATTGAATTTGGACTCGTTTAGTTTGTTTATAGAGGAGTAGGTACTTTGTAAATGGTAACCATTAGCGTTATTTGTCTAACGCAACAAAAAACTAAATTTCACTGTTTTTTGTCAATTTGACAGTTTCATTGTCAGTTTGTTTTGAAGTGTATCAATTTCGAAACGATTTTTGATTCAAACTGTGAAATAAAAAACGATGCAGTTTTTTTGCGTTAGACAACGCTGCTAGGTCTGATAATAGAGTTGAAAGATGGTCGAGAAATCTCTGTAATAAAAGTACAATCTTCAAAAAAAAACAATCATAAAATTGTACCCAATGTTGTAATTAAGAAACAATAAAAATTATCCATAACGAGCGCATGCTAAGTAAAGGGTGTCCGGTGGGAGAATTAGGATTTAAAATTGAAATAAAAAAAAAGTACAGATGATACAAATTTATTGCAATAACCGTTACAATGAATGATTTGTCTAAATGTTGACTGTCACGTCAAACACACTCTCGAAATCTGCCCTCAGTATTCTGCGCCACTCGCTGGAGGAGTGACTTCGGGATGGCATTAATCTGGCGACCGATATCTTCTTTTAGTGCTGCGATGGTCGCTGGACTTGTGTTTTAAACTTTATTATTGTGGTACTCCCGTAGAAAAAAGGCAAGAAGGGTGAGATCAGGCAACCTGGGTGGCCAGGGGATGGCACCAAAACTGCTAACCAATTTTCTAGGGAAGAATTCACGAAGAAGCGTCATGGCCTCTCTAGCAGTGTGAAGCGTGGCGCTGTCTTGCTGGAACCATGTGTCTGAATTGTAGGCAAGATACCCTTTTATTGTTGGTAGAAAGCAATCATTGAGCATGATCCAATAAGGAACACCGTTCACCGTAATGGCTTGTGCTCGATAATTTTCAAAAAAATAGGGTCCTATTATTCCACTCCTTTGTAATGCACACCAAACCGTCACTTTGGGACTGTGAAGTGGCTGCTGGTGTTTTAAACATGGATTCTCTCCTTTACACGACCAATACAGGCAATTTTGCTTGTTAACACATCCATTTTAATGAAAGTGGGCTTCATTACTCCAAAAGAGTGTGTTCACTGTACTAAATCGTTGGTGTATTGTCTCGCAGAAAATTTTACACAAATTGTAATCATTGCTGGGATTAAGCGCTTGCGCAATACGATTTTTAAATAGGTGTAATTTAAGATCCTTTTTTAAAAAATCGTGGATTATCGCGTAAACTGTTCGTGACAAGTTCGATGTTGTCATCAGTCCTAGACGTTGACCGAGTGCCGGCCGCGGACTGTTTGCTGCTGAACTTGTTGTCCTGAACCTCCGCACCCACAATCGAATCAAATCTTTGCTTGGCACATCACGTAATCCTCGAATACTGTAGTGCGAACAAAATCATCGACGAGCAAAAGCGCAGAAATCATTAGCTTTAAAATACGCTTCGATAGCGAACACACGTTTTTCTCCCGTCTACTGCGACTTGGTTCTACTTTTTCTACCGTCAACAAGTTCCGGCAACAGGCAGTTTTGATAAAAACTAAGTAATTTTGGCTCCATTTTCTCCTTCCAGAATCCGTCATCTTTGGTGATTTGTACAGTTTTTTTAATCTTAGTTCAGCACCTGTCCGTATGGTGATCTATGGTTTTGTTATACCACGTTCTATGTCAGATGTCACTGGAACGTGACAAAAAGTATCCTATGTCCTTTTCCTAGTACTAAGCTACCTACCCACAAATTTTCAGCCAAATCAGTTCAACCGTTCTTCCTTACTAATATTATAAATCGGAAAGTGAGTTTGTCTGTTTGTTTGTTTGTTCCGCTTTCACGCCGTAACTACTGAACCGATCGCTTTAAAATTTGCAGACGTAAAGATAATAATAATAAAAAGAAATAATAGGGTACTTTTTAACCCGGAAAAAAATTATGTTCCCGAGGGAAAGTTCGCTTTATACCGCAATATAACCGAATTCCACTCGGTCAAAGCCGCGGGCGGAAAGCTAGTAAGTTATAAATAGTGAAAATTGTACATATTTATCTCTCTCTCTCTCTCTCTCTCTCTCTGTGTGTGTGTGTGTCTCTTCATTCTCTAAATTCAAGTCTTCATCTATCAGCTGTCAACTGTCAGCTGTCCATAAATAAAGAAAAACACGTAAATTAAGTAGGCTATTACGATAAAGGTTTTTCTTTACATATATACGCACAAACGCACTAGGTACATACATACATGTAGGCTCGGGTCTTTATTTACATAAATAATACTTATAAATCGCTTATACATAACAATTTATTAATTTATTCCATACGTACATAAAAAAACACCCACTTTCGACACCTGTCTTCCCAGTCCCTTACTTTTTTCGCTGACACGTGGTTCTCCGTTTTCTGTTACAACCATTTCGATCCCACATACATACACACACAAAAACGTACACGCCTTCAGAGATACACACATATAGACACACACACACATCTACCCACAAACAGAGAGAGAGGGAGGGAGTAGGAATAGGTACATGCACGCAGAGAGACACACACAAACACACACACACATACACACATAAATAGAGAGAGGGAGAGGAGGGGTGGGGAGAAACAGACACAGTCATCCACACTCAGACCACTCAGAGAGAGCGAGAGTCAGAGACAGATAGAAAGAGAGATATAGGGAAAGGGGAAGAGAGAGAAACATATAATATACATATACACACACAAGCACACTCACGTGCAAAATTGAAAATCGGGTTACAATACCGAGTAACATTCATACAAATAACTGTCTTTACTTTGTATATTCCGCCATATTAGATTTAGAATGACGTCACATTATTTTTCGATTTGCTCTCAACAAGCCCTTTCATGTGATATCCATATTGTAAAAAAATATCTCTTCCACCATCTTGGATGATCCGCCGTATTGGATTTAGAATAATGTCACACACCATATCATGCTTAATCATACAAACATCATTAAAAATCATTCAAATTGAGTTCAAAGATTACACCCGTACGATATACGAGTACATACATTACAAGCTAAATAAAAGCTTACCGCCAAAAATTTAATTTTCGATACAATCTTTTTTTCCGACTGTAGTTTTGCCAACTGTACTTCATTGTCATCCACCCTAGATTACGTGCACCAGATTTCAAGTCAATCAGACTTACCGTTGAAGAGTTCCCTCCATCGGAGACAGGCCCGCTTGGGCCACCAGATGTCCATTACCGGTATATTGTATTGTCATCCAAGTTACATTGGTATACCAAGTCTCAGCTCAATCGGTATTTTGGGAGTGGTTTAAATCTTCCTTGCAAGATTTGTAAACAAACAACCATACATACAAAAGTGAAATTATATAAAAGCTTGTAATAAAAAATACGGTCTAATTCAAAACCCCTTTTTTAGTCGTTTAAAAATGCTAACTACGTCATCTCGTATTCGTTAAAGTGAAAATATTAAAATAATCATGCCAAGTATCAATATATGTCGAACGTGCTATACGATACACGCCGGCCTCGCTTTGCGCATGCGCAGTGCACCGCGAAAAGTAGCGCGGTCCGTCCTCGTCGGCCGCTCATAGCGGACTAAATCAAAATTATTTACGCGCAACGTTATATAGTGGTTTTGGACCAATGTTTAAAAAATCGTGAAAAATAAATTAACTCATATTTAGCCATGAAAAAAATATGGTTAGACTAAACATATTCTGTAAATTTACAATAAAATTGTTTCATTTGTAATTACATTAAAATCAATGAGAAAAAAAATAAAGTAATGGTTCAACTTTGAAATTATGTAAAGTGATATTTGAATAATAAAAACCAATAATTTGATGCATGTCTCTCCGTTAATCCCCAGTAGACTATATTATCTCTCAGATAATAACAAGTTTATATCGTTTATGGTAAATTTTAATGGAAAATTTTCAAGTGAAAGACAGCTCTGACGCGTATTTTTGTGAAAACCCTTCAACAAATTGGCTAAGTAAAAGAAATCTGTGTAGCTAATAAAATATTTCTTTCCGTTAATCCCTAGAAAAAGAGTTTATTTATATGTTACAGTAGTTTTTCTTTAAAAATTTAAGGATGTATAGCTTTCTAAAGCATTTGAAAAACATCAAAATCACCGAATTTTGTGTGCACGCTCTTAACACAAAATAATAGTGTTACGCACAGAAGACAATCGATTTTTTAAGGGTTTAATAGTGACAGGTTGCTAGCCTGTCGCCTTAAAATACAGCTTAACCTAAAAAACTCTTTGAAACATTTACTTAAGAGACATCCTTGAAATAAAGCCGTTTAATCTTCTGTATCATTCATTACTTCATCCTGTCAATATTATCAACATCTTATCTATTTTTATGCAGTCACTCCCAATTTCGAATCGGAAGTAAGCACTTGACAACCTTCTAACATTCATGCAACTTCGTCACTTTAAGAAGATCATTTAAGCGCTAAACGCATTGACAGGAGGCGAGGCGGCACGGCACGATGGCGTGCCGGTATCGTCTGTAATATTCGAAGTTAAACGTAAGAGCGCGCCCAAAGCGCCGGGAAAAAAAGCGTTTGTGCTGTCAGTGCTTTTGGTGCTTAAGGGGTCGTCCATAAAGTACGTCACACTTTCAAGAGGAGTGGGGGGGGGGTCAGTGTTTTGTGACACTTGAATAAAAATTCTGTAATTATCATAGTTAAATGTGTGACATGGGGGAGGGGGGTCTAAAATTCCCCAAATTTTGTGTAAAGTAGTTTATGAATGGCCCCTAAGGGCCTAAGCTGGCTGACGCGGATTACCTGTAACGGACGCCTGTCTAATAAGAAATTGTATGAACAGTGAACACGGCTCGTGCGACGGACTTTAGTCCGCGGGCGTCTGCTCTCTGCTTCGTGCGCACGCGGCGTGGTCACGCTCGCGGCATATTATGAGTGAGTTTCAAAAAAAGTGTACATAGTTAAGGGCTTTAATAAAAACAAAAGTTAATTGATTCTTTTGTGTAACGGCAATTACCCATACATTTTGTATAGGTAATTTTCGTTACACAAAAGACGCGATCGTGATTTTGTTTTTATTAACCCTTAATTTATGTACAATTTTTTTGAAACTCACTCTTATACTGTTAGCACAAAGTTAAAAGCCGGTCGCAAAGCACAGCGAAATTCGAGCGTTGACCCGCTGCTATCTATCTCTGTCGCACGCGTGCAGTAATATTGCCCTCACGCTCACACAGAGATATAATTTCTCTGTGCGCCGCGACCGTTCTTTAGCGTAGATCCTAAACATGGTTTCGCTGCTCCATAACTACAAAAGACCTCTCCCTTTTCCAGGTGATAGTGGAATCCCACAAGGAGCTGCGATGCCCGGAGTGCCGCGTTCTGGTCGAGGCGAAGGTCGAGGAGCTGCCGCCCAACGTGCTCCTCATGAGGATCCTCGAGGGCATGCGGAACAACGTGCCGAGGAAGCCCCAGCCCAGAGCTAGACATGTGCAGGTAAAGAACCTCTACCAACCGACTTAGCCCAACAGAGCGCGGGTAGAGATGCGCGCGAGATAAACCTGTCACTGTCTGATTAGAAAAGCCAGAAAGGGACAGGGAGTTTATCCCGCGAGCGAGAGAAGTCGCACGTTGCTGTGCCAAGCCTAATGCTGTGATAGAACCCCCGGGTGATGATTCACTGGGGCATATACTATATGCATTCGAGTTTGCCACCATTTTAGCCGTACAAATAGTAACTTTGAATATTTTTCAAAATTATTACATGAATGTAGATAAAGTTATGTATGTGACTGACTGTACTGTCTGTGACTGAGTATACAATTGTACATTACATAATTGGGAATTGAAATGCTAGTGTTTCTTTATGAAATTCGCACATCATCAACAGCCTATATACGTCCCACTGCAGGGCACAGGCCTCCTCTCAGTATGAGAGGGCTTGGGCGATAGTTCCCACGCGGGCCTAGTGCGGATTGGGAACTTCACACACAACGTTGAATTACTTCGTCGCTGTGTGTAGGTTTCCTCACGATGTTTTCCTTCACCGAACTTTCCTTCCTTTTTGTTTAATATACCACACTTGTATTGATACTATAATCGAACTGTAGTAGGGAATATTAGCGTAAATTAAAAATTACGACGGTTGTCGATGATTACCGAGCAGCTTAAGAAAATACCTACCTAGTACCTAGGTACTTTACTCAATTTATTATGTTTACGAATCTCGCATTTTTCACGGAATAATTTTTTGACATGATAGGTATTAATTGAAACTTGTACAAAATTTCGCCTTCATGCTAGTTAGGATTACTACTAAAAGTTTAGAACTAACATAATATCTCGGCAACCATCACCACCTAATCATTTAAAATCAGTTAATACCATTCATTTGATACCACCATTTCCTTCAAACTGAATCGACCATGGTACACAGACAGCATTTATTTACGCTAAACGTTATGAATGAATCATTAGCGTTACAATAGCTTTGCATAACTCCTGTCACAGGTGTTAAGTCGTGAGTGTAGGGTTTCAATTGCACTGTCAACGAAAACCAGTGACTCAACTCGCGCGAGTGCATGCCTTATTGGCATAAGTAGTCCGATAGCAGACGTGATGAGTGTTACGGATTAGTTTATGCCTATATCCTGTTGTTGCGACCGATGATATGATGTACAAGCTTTTGCACGCGACTGTGTCTGCGATAAATGTTGAAAAAATCTTTCGTAGTAACTTTGCGTCGCTTTTACCCCTCAGAGAATGTTTTCTGAAAAAATGTTTCACACGATTTGAAGACTTTCAATGGAGAACCTTCATGCGGAATTTCATTCGAATAACTTCAAAAACGACAAAGATTCATACTACATTTTTTTATAACATAAGGAAGACACGCAAGCAATAGTTAGTGATCAATATTGCTCATAGCCAACCGCAATGCCTAAAATGCATGGTGTAATGCCTCATGGCAATTATTATATCGGTTGCCTTAGAGTGTTATCCCGATCGATCGATTGTCGATGGACGACGTCGGTTCACTTCGACTGAAGTTTATCGACTGGTCTGGTCTGGTAGCTTTAATTGATCAACAGATACAGTATAACCAATAGATCGATTGCTGGTCGATGGCACCGGTCGATGATCGATTAACCCAGTGCCGTCGATCGACGATCGTTTGATTGGTCTGGTGCCGGAACAAAACAGTGCACTGGTGCTTTGCGGCAAGATTATCAAGATAGTGGTAACGAAGTCCTTAACGCCTTCATTCGTTTCCTCCGCAGGGCCAGCCGCAACAGAGCGGGCAGTCCGCTCGCGACGGCAAACAACTGCCGCCTCATGGGCGAGCCCTGTACGACTACATCTCCAAAGAACCTGGGTAAGTGTCTCCTCATAATAGAGTTACAACCACACAAATGCTTTAAAAACGGTGACGGTACGGAACCGCGGTGACGCGTCGTATCCGCACCATATTTGACGCATGCTCCACAGCTCCACACACTGCTGCTCAAAATGCGCAGCCGCATCGTGACGTTCCCCATACGAAATTTTTTTGACGTGAACCTTCCAAACCGATGACAGTTTTTAAGCAGCGGAGTGGAGTGCTTGCGTCAAAAACTGTGCGAATGCGATGCGTCACTGCGATTCCGTACCGTCACCGTTTTAGTGTGGGTCGCGACTTAAAAAATACGGATAACTCGCGTCTTAAATCGAGTTTAAGCGCCAAACGCACTGACAGTGGGAGCAGGGTGACGCGGTGCGGTGACGTGACGGTATCGGTTATACGGACGGACGGACGGACGGTATAATTAGGCTGCCTGTCTATTGGAGCGAGGCAGCTGAGCGGTGAGCGAGATAAAAATCCACCAATAGAATTGGATCCACTGAAGAGGAGCGGAGATTTTATACAATTCTATTGGTGGATTTTCATCGCGCTCACAGCTCCGCTCCAGTGGACAGGCCCTGATACGAAAAAGCGAACACAGAACACCGGCCCAAAAAAACGTATAGTTCGCTCTGATTCGGTGGTCAGTGCGCTTGGGGCTTGACTTAACCACATGATATAATCATAAGTAACGAAGGAAAAATATTTAAAAAGGATAAATAGGTGTTTAATACATATAAAACAATAGTTTGAATCATGCATGGCATATTGTAGGTGCAGGATTGGTTTTGTTTAAAATTTTCAGCGACCTAACTAGCTCATGACTAAACCACATCAATTTAACCACAAATACATAACGACATACTCGAATATTTATGAATGATACCTATGTGGTAGATATTTTGAAATGATTTTATTTATTTGAACACAGAAATAAAACTACTTTTATGCTTCATTTTCAGCGACCTATGTTTCAAGAAAGGTGACACGGTTCTGCTTCAGAAGAAGCTTGACGCTTTCTGGTACCAGGGCGAGAGCTCGGGGAGAACTGGCGTCTTCCCCATTACATATCTACAGGTAAAAAAAAAACTTATTCATCATCTGCATTAACGTTAGACGATGCAATTAATTAATTTTCACAAGAAAACACGATTCTAGTCTCGAAATCTTACGTTAATTCTGCAATTTCGACTACTATTACAAATTCAATGTTTAGTATATTTGCCGAATTTATTTAGTAGCAAAGGTTACGGTATATTTTAGGTGACAGCTTAACAACTTATCACTATTGTACTCCTCTTAAATCCTAAAACAATACCCTTGGAACTTGTTACGAAACGTGAATGAGTTATGATTTTGGCTTAGCGATTCATGTGCTTTGGCTACCCCATCTGATAATACAGGTGCGATGTATGTATGTAACAAAGATAGCCGCTTCACAGCCTCTCATACAAATCAATAGGTTGATTGTATCTATGTCCATTACAGGTCGTGATCCCTTTGCCCGTGCCGACGGCGCTATGCAAAGCCCTCTACGACTTCCGAATGTCGGCACCGGACGAGGAGGGATGTCTGGCTTTCGATAAAGGTAATTTATATCTTCATTTGTCCTTTCAACTTTGATAAAGGTAATTATAAACTTGCTTGAGCCCGTGTGGTGCCGGGTTATAATAGTACCTCCCCCTTTCTTCACGTGGGTGTCGTAAGAGTCGACTCTGGGATAGGGTTAGTGTATTGTGGGCGATGGGCTAGCAACCTGTCACTGCAACATCACGTTTAACCATCAGTTTACCCTGAAATTGGTAAACGTGGCACTGGATTTTTGAATTCATGTGCTCTGCCCTGCCACTCTTGGGAATACAGGCGTGAGAATATGTATTTGTATGTCCTGTAGAAAAGAGACGTAATGGTATTGTTGTTGCAGGTGCAATAATAACGGTGCACAGGCGCGTGGACGAGAACTGGGCCGAGGGCCGGCTCGAGCAGCGCGTCGGCATCTTCCCCATCGCCTTCGTGGAACTGAACCAGCCCGCGAGACACCTCGTCAACAGGTCAGCACTGTCTATAGTGCCTACAGACGTCGTAAGGCCCGAGGCGGCTGTGAGCCACGACATGGGCGTAGCCAGGGGGGGTTTTGGGGGTTCAAACCAAAAAAGTACAGGCTCCTAAACAACAACCGTGTTTTTTTTTGTGTCCGACTCGCACTTGGCCGATTTTTTTGTCGTCAAACCCCCCCC
>BHDV01009655.1:84543-127412 GCA_005406045.1 Adoxophyes honmai
ACGTGCTCGACAACTTCCGAAATTAGTTTCGGTTTCGGCAAAAGTTTCGGCCAATTTTGGCCGAAACCGAAACTGCGGCCGAAACAGGAATTTTGGCCGAAACTCGGCCGAAACCGAAACCGAAACTTCGGTCGGACACTACTAAAAATAAAGTAAAAGTATCTACCGAACAAAATTCCTGACATGCGTGAAACGTGAAATTTGGTTTTAATTTTGCATAGTTAGGTTAGGGTACTTTCCTTTCATGTAGCATAATCTTGGGATAGCTAGTATAGCCTCGAATCACAAACGTTGTCACAATAAACGTAATAAAGTTTTTCTTTGTCGAGCTTTGCAATGTTACCATGTCGCTACCTGTCAATGGGTTTTTGTGGATCAGGAGTATTGGCACGGGAGGCCCACTCCACATTTTAGGTACTGTTCGCAGTATTGACCCCGTGAAAGACCCACGGCAGTAGGCTGGCGCTCACCGCGTCGCGCGTAATTTTTGTGATGGTCAAAGCCCGCGTAATAGCTTCGAAACGGTCTTTATATAATCTGTATAAAGTAAAAAGACACTGCTGTCCCAAAAGACGTGTCAACAAATAATAAAACTATAATATTGATATCGGCAAGTGGTAACCCCATTCCGCATACGTCCAACGAAACTCGAACGCTCGGGTCACGCAATAAGCTTCCATTTCGCGCGCAAGCCAATGACAGTAGAAAGAGACATCAAGTTTTCTACCCCTTAGCGTACGCTCGGGTTACACAGTAACCTTCCATTTCGCGTGACGTTAGAAAGAGACATCAACTTTTCTCTCCCTAAACGTGTCATTGTTCCTGAGTGGACCTCTCCTACTATTTTGTGGTATATATAAATAAAACGGCCGCTATGCCAACGCCGGGCACAGATCGGGCTCCTGCCCCTCGCAGCTGCTCCGCGCGCTGCCGGCCGCGGAGCGCGCGCGCCACAAGGACCGCCTGGCGCAGCTCGACTCACGCCTCAGGTAAGGGCATAGGGCTCCCTTGACGGACCGACAGACAGGACTTGGAGACTAGAGACTCTAAGATAAGTTGCGCGGTGATATACAAGGTTCAAACTCCTCATGTGATTCACATGTGACCTCTAGAATGTAAGCTCTGTTAGTAGCAAGCACAACAGCCGAATGTGTACATTATAATGTACAAATTTTATTGAATAATTTGTACATTATAAAGTACATTCGTAAAATTCCATTGGGAAAAGAAACTTGAAAATTAGGCACGCTCGCACTCTTAATTGGCCTTTGGATATTTAGAGTCAGCACTCAGGAGGATTAAGAGGGTTTTTTATTTAATAAAGTTTCGTTAAACTACGTTTTTAGCCGTTTTTTTACTTGTGCAGGGCATTCGTGTATCAAATTACCTATAGCAATTTGACTTATATTGTCAGCTACGCTGATGTAATGAGAATTTATATTAAGTTTATTTTTTCTCAAAAACGTAATACTGCAAAATTTATTTAGTTGTAGTTTCTAAAAGTGCCTGTATGTGTCCTAGTGAATTATCTTTCGGGGTGTCTGTTACTTGTATATCGCCGCGATTCTCTCGCCCGTAGAGACGGTCGCTGAGCATTTGACGTTTCATATTCGTTTTACTGTCTTAATAAATGATCTGCTTCTTATTTGAAGATAAATGCCAAGTGCTCAGTTATCGTTACATGTTACTATAGTGTTTTGTTGTGCTTGTTTTTGTTGTGTTGTGTTGCGATCACTCCCGTATATTTGTTTGCACCTACTAATTTACATTCCACCATCGCATTATCATCAGTCACCACTAAATTATGAATTAAAACAAGCGTTTAAAAAATATTTTGATATTTTTATTTTTTATTTTGTCGACATACTTGTATTAGACAGAGATGAGATATATTTGAGGGCGAAGTTTATACTCGAACGATTGCTCAAACTATTCGATCTATTGATTTGGCTTAAGCTCGTCACACATTAAGCAGATACGGTAAGATATCTGTTGCAGAACATATATCTGTCAATATCGCTCCCTATACAATTTCAATGAGCTACCACACACTGCGCAGATTTACCGTCAGGTATTTTTTGACATCGACATATGGAAAAATGGCATTTATACGCAGATCAAATATTATCGTATATGCGTAGTCTGTGACGGGCTTTACTAAAAATATGATAGTAAGAGAGTATGTGTGCGTTGTGTCATTTTTTAGAAAACTAAAGCGAAGATTGAATATTTTGACGTCCCGTGACATGAGTATGGCGTCATCTTAAGTTGCGATGTTAAAGCGGCAATTACACTGAGCCGTTCACCTAATGCGGTCGCTTAATTATTAGCATACGTCGTTATCGCGGGTACAATTACCAACCAGATAAAGAGCAGATAAAACAGAATGTCTATTTGGTAGAATCGGTCGTATTCTGCCTACAGCTTCTAGGCATCTAAGAAGATCTTTACATGTGGAGAGTTTTCTCTAGAAAAGATCAATAAAAAATACAGCTGCAAAGGGGTATAGAATTATGGATTAAACAGTTGTCATCTGTTTAGTTAACAAGTTTATACATAGGAAATAAGTATACTAATCTATAATCTATAAAAAGTATAATTATCTTTTAACTTCTTTTTTAACAATATTAACAATATATACGTACTTGTGTGAAGATAATCGTTATCGTCTGCTAATTAAACGTTTACCTACTTAGAAGAAAGTCTATTTAAAAAATAAAAAACAACTTGTGTAATTTTTACTAACGTGTATTATTGACACGTATTATTTGGTTTTCGTAATAGATTACAAAGATTTTATCTAAATTTTCTACAGTCAGTTTGCGGCGTATGTCATATTATGTTCCTCAAAATGAGTTTCGCGTCTGTTATTGCTTATTTTTTTATAATCTTTTTGTACTGTCAAATCGTTTTTGCACCCGCGATAGTGACGTATGATTATTAGACTGTCCGCCGACCGGCGTCACCTGTTCGGGCTGTGACCGCTGTCGCTCGCCGAATGCGGCCGACTACCGTATTCTTTACATTTGCGGTCACCGAATGCAGTGTGCGTCGAATGACTTAGTGTAATTGCTGCTTTATATGCAATTTAATGCAAAAAGATAATAATTAAATAGGAGATAATTAATACCGGATTGCAGCTCTAAACGATGATAATAATAAACTAGTCCTCGTTTAACTTCTAGCCTTTGTAATCGGTCTGTGTTATTTTCTTGTGTTAATTGTGCATTGTATTGTACAGTAGAGTGAACAACGACGGGCCTTGGCAATCGCAGCATCGCAAGTCACAGTCGCTAGACGTGACGGCGACCAGGCGTGACAGACACCATTCGCAACCTGTCAAAGAGAGGTAAGACCCTGAAATTAAACAGAGAATGAAAATGGAATGGAATGTGAGAAATTGTAGTCCAAATATTCAAGTAACGTTCGAATGTTTCGAATCGCATAAGGCCATGTTCATGAAATTTACAAACAAGATGTTGATATTTAAAGGCGGCTTTGTTCTTAAAGGAATCCCATACTGTCTTTGAGAAACATAAAGGAACGTCAATTAGGGACTGACAAAGAGGTTATGCTAGAATATGGTGAAAGATTTATTACGATTTTATTACCATGGTCTGCAGTAGGGATTAGATTAGAACGATACTTCTCCATTTCTTCAGGCGACAAATGTAATCGGTTTAGGTATGCTTTAGGCGATATTCTTTTTTAGTTTGTTCTTAAACCTAAAAATTTGTTGGAAGTGGCTAAGAAATAAGTAGTCATTGTTTTGTCTGTGTCATTTTTTGTGTGCTAAATTTCTGAACATAGTCGTGGTTGTATGTATGTATGGATGTTGTAAACTAAGCTAGCAAAATATATTTTTTTTTAGAAACCTTTAACCAGTGTGGTTACCTGTGTGGTGTCGGGATAGAATACCACTTTTCCATTTCTTCCGTGAAAGTCGTAAGAGGCGACTAAGTAAATAGGTTTACAGGCTAGCAACATGTCACTATTATACTACCTCTTCCATCTGTTTTCAAGCTTAAAATTATGCTAAAAGTGGCTGCGAAGCGTGAAATAGTCATAATCATGGTTTCGTCTATGTCACGTTTCGTGTGCTCTGCCTATCCCATTTGGGAACACAGGCGTGACTGTACGTGTGTGTTTAACTTAAAATTGTATTACAAATTTCCCCAAATTCTCCCCAGATTCCGCTGCATAGTGCCCTACCCGCCGAACTCCGAATACGAACTCGAGCTCAAAGTGGACGACATTGTGATAGTGTCGAAGAAACGCGGCGACGGTTGGTACAAAGGTACGCTCCAGCGGACCGGCCGTACGGGCCTGTTCCCAGCCTCGTTCGTCCAGAGCTGCCCGCGGGAATGACCGAGGGCTGCGCCCAGCCGCTTCGGGACACTCTTCTAGCAGCTTCATGTAAAACCCAGTGTACAAAGAAATGTACATCCCTAGTGGAACAATGTGCACTGTAATGTACATTGTTGTGCGTTAGTGCGATTGTCTTTTTTAAACGCACTTTCTGTGCTACTCGTTTTGAAGTTAGTTAAGATGTTTTTACACGCTCAGGAATAAGTTAGATACTCGTACACTGTACCGTTTAAGGAACACTGCCTCTTCTTTTTATGTAGTTTATCGATGACTACGATTTTTAATCTGGCAATACAAACGGTTACCAAGTACATTTCTTTGTATAATGAGTCTTAGGAATAAAATAAGAAGTAGGCCTAAATGGATTCTGTCTTGTACAGAATATCCAATAGTATTGACCCTTATTGTGAGGTGACCACTATCAAAGGTGTAAATCAAACACGTACAGCCAGCAAAAAAGATGAATGTTAATGAAAGCCAAAGTGCCACAAATATTTATACATGCTCTTATTGTCTCAGTGTTAAGGTCGTGTGTACTTTTAGCACTTTGATTGCGTCGATACATATGTCGCTGGCTGTACGTTTCATACGTGATGGATTCCAGATACTTGTCGCGTATAATTAAAGAATTACGTTAATAAATGAAAGTAGATGCAAATATCATATCACGTGATATGATTGTGTGAGTTATAAAAAAACACACGAGTCCAAACAATGTACAATATAATGTACACGAAGAGAAGATAAAGGGTTAGACTCGTCTTTAAAGTAAAATAATTGAAATGGCAGTAATTTTGCCTAGAGTTAAGTAATGTGCCAGTTGCATACTAACAGTTACATGTTGTTGTTGAATAAGTGAAGGAAATTGTGGAATCAAAATGCTCTTAGTTGATAATTTGTCATACATTCGTGTCCCACATGATTGGCGACTT
This sequence comes from Adoxophyes honmai, assembly GCA_005406045.1. Taxonomy (NCBI): domain Eukaryota; kingdom Metazoa; phylum Arthropoda; class Insecta; order Lepidoptera; family Tortricidae; genus Adoxophyes; species Adoxophyes honmai. The sequence continues at coordinate 89,844 of BHDV01009655.1, forward strand.
CATAAGCTGGGATCGTGGCAAAGAGTATTAAGATTTAGTGGAGTGGACAGAACGTTTAACACTAGTGAATGAGCCATTTTATGTAAATTTTTTTGTACATATCAACAGAGAAAAGGGATATTTCTTTCGTAACGGAATAACTTTTTAGTAGAGGTCGAATTACATGCAATATGACTAGCTCGGAATATGCATGCAAATATGTTAGTAAAACGCCCTAAATATGCGTGAAAATTATCAAAATATGCAATAATATACTGTCAAAATAGGATTCTTGCTTTTTTGTGATATAATCAAACACAGTGTATCATTGAGTATTAATATAACTATTACTTTAAAATCGTATGCCTGATTTTAACGTGTAAAAACACATTGGTAATATTGCTTCTTACAATAATGCATAATAGTGAAAATATGTGTCGTCAATGGAGTTATAGATAAATATGCAATAATTCATGAAACGGACTACATATAATATAAAGACATGCAATTGCATTTAATCCGGTCTCTACTTATCATAAAAGCAAGAGTCTTCGACGTCTGTTATTACAAAGAGACTTGCTTGTTCACTAGTCTTTACGAGAGAGAATTGGTTTCAGAACTATCAACCACTATTACCAATCTGGATGACTGTTGGTGAGATTTGATACTCTATACCGTAGGGTATAAGCGTGCGCGAATAAAGCTCATTTTTGTATGGACAAAGCAGGGAGTTATGTCGTTAAGATAGTGAGCCGCACTAGCCGAGGTTGAATGTGATGTGTATGATCTGATTTTGTAAATTGAAATCTTAATAATATGTAGAAGAGACTCGTAAGGTAGAATGAATGGTTTATAAAGATTAAATATCTAAGGATTTGAATTGACTAGTCCGGTCGCGAAGTAACATCGAAAAACGTAACGTTTAGTACATACAAATGCAATAAAAGGCCACACGAAATTTTATATTTAGTATTTTTTTACGGTATTTAAAAATCCCAATTGTTTTGACTGAAAACTACTGCCGTTGTCTTTTGTATGATATTTCTGAGATTGCCATTTTTTTTCGTACTTCCCGTGTTTGTGGCAATAGCCATCCAAAAAACTATGTGGGCCAATAGTGAGTCCAGAGTATTGTATTTTTGTAACGTAATAAGATGGGAGTCCCTTTGACACTTGAATGTGTAATTGTAATCTGCTTTGTAATGTCACAGATATAATAGATAACCGTTTGTCGGCTAGTCCACGATTGTTACAAATGACTAAATTTTTTTAAGTGAATCAGTACTGCTATTGTGTTTTACTCCGGATGAAATTCAAAATTGTATTTTCATGACACTGTGATTACTTTAGGGTTTTTTGACTATCTTATTATTATACAAGGTTCTACAGGGGTAGCCCTGAAACATATCCTGTTCCTGTTACATAACTCCAGAAAAAATGTAGTGAGGAAATAAATCAGTCGTACATCATCTACCAATTGAAGTTATATAATTTAGATGAAATTAATGTCGACTTGTGGTGACAACATCTAACTTGTCTACTTCTGGTTTTTTTTTAAGTAAAATCTTCTTGCATTTATTTTGTCATTGACAAGGTATTGCTGTGGTAATCGAATAAAAGATGGTTATCCTTGTGTGACTAGCCGATAAACAATAAGTACATAGATTTATATTTATATAGGTATATTTTTCAATATTTAAACTACCTATATTCTTATAACCTAGCATAGGAGTTTTATTTCAGTTCGTAATGTTTGAGTTATGTTTTATTTGGTTTTATTACTATACATACTCTCGGTTGAATTTACTATTTTATTGAGTAGGTCGGATACGCTTATTATTTTAAATATTTTTAAAGTTTATTTTTAGGACCCACTGCCATATAAAAGTTTTGTTGCAAAGTTGTGTTTGCATTTCAGTTGTTTTATACATATTGTTAAGGCGTTATTATCCCAATTAGTATATATTGCATAAATATAAGGTTAAATATAAACTAAGGTTAATATTTAGCGTACGATTACTCCATTTTATTTATACACTTTGATAATCTAAACGAAATTTTTACGTTTCACTTGACTATTCGATAAATTTTAAATGTATTGAGACTGTATGATAAAACAATTTGTTTGTAAGTTTTATTTATATAGTAAAATTTACGGTATAAATTTTTAGCGGAAATATGTAACGGTTAGATTTTTTTGCGTACTCGTAGGTAATGTTAAGGTTTTCGAGTGATATGCGCTCGTTAGCGCCGTTAGTAATGCGTGGTTTCTGGTGGTATAAAAGAAATACGATGTTGAAATTTTGTAGCGTTTTACACCCTGTTTCCACTATATTTTGGCTGCGAAATTTTAAACTTTCTCGTGTCTCACAAGAGATAAACGAAAGTTTTTTATTTCGTTGTAAACATCGTAATTTTCTGAGACAACCCGCTCAAAGGAACAGGGGCCTTGTCTGACTCTGAAAAAGATGGCCGACGCCAATCGCGTCAGAAAAGACCGCTGTCTAAATTATCTTTATATTAGTGTTTATTGAACATTTGTAATGTCTTCTTCTAATGGTCTACTCTAAGAGTTAAGTCTAATTTTCGTAGACGAATTTTATTGAGCCCTGTTCGCTTGTGGAGAGTATGGACAATTTTTATTTCTACGAATTTCAATGTTTTTTAAACTACTTTATAGTGCTTTTTTAATTCTTGCCGATTTGTATGAACTTGCACTCTCCACACTAGAACTCTCCTAGGCATTAGTCTTGTCACAAAAAAGAACTGATTTATTTTAAAGCGTATTTATTTGAGGTCCTATGTTTTGTATATTTTTGTGTAACCCTTACGATAATCCACAACGAAAACGAGATGTATTTTAATAGCATGCTTTTATGTTTATTATTTTGCGTTTTATTGGGTATTTATTTGACAGCGTCTGGTAATGTATAGGATGGGAAATGTCAGTTATATGGTTTTCCATCCTGTTTTTTTAGACGAAAACAGACATTTGTCCCTGCCGCTTCTGCTTAATTTAAATTCATGATGATGTCTAATAAGTGACACGAATCTAAAAAGTAGACATGGGTGAAAAGGTTAATTGAAAGTAAATCGGCAATTACGCTGGGTCATTCCCCTGATGCGGTCGAGTAAGATCGTCGCACAGAGTTCAATTACGCTCAAAAAATCCCCTAAACGGTTTATGGCAGAAAATCGATCAAGGAATGCATTTAAAAAAATAATAAAACACCACAGACCATAGGCTATAATTTTTAATATAAAATAATAATCATGTTGCATAATAAAAACAGGTTGTAAAAAAAGGCAGTTAAAAATCAAATCCTGGCAGTTTTTTAGTATATACATTTAAGCAGATCTTTTTATTAGTTGTATTAGTTTATTAATTTTTTTAACTGCATTTTGTGTCTGTGGCAGAATCTAGTGTGCTAAATGGCACATTTTACCTCTGAACGGATATAAAATCAATAATTCGTGTGCATTGCTCGTTGCAAACCCATGTCTAAAATAGTTTCGAGTCATCTCGTTATACTTTAATTTAAGCAAAGGAGGTGTACTTTCCCTATCCTGTATTCGTGAGCTGAGTATGAAAGGGTTCCTGAGTAGTTGTAAATTAAGCTCAATTTTTACTACACGATTGATGTCCCTTCAACACCCCAGTTGGAACCTTTTCCCTCTCAAGACGCGTACTGTCAATGTGTTGACAGATTTTATTTTTATTTCGTCGAGTATCGTTCGCTTCTAGTTAAATTAAGAAAATCATATCGAAGAGTTGATTAGGTAATTTTGAAATGAAATAAAGATTTCTTCTTACATTTGTGTTTGATTTATTTTCAGTTTTTCCTTGAAAGAAGAATCATTGAGTTGAAGATTCGTCGACATAATTAATCTGCTAGAAGAATGTTAATTTTGCAGTGAAATATTTGCCTTATTGCATAAAGTTAAGATTTAAATTTGTTTGAGAAATTTGATAATTGTCGATAAGTGTGCGGTACTATTTGGTTTTCTAAAGAGGTAAAGTTAGCTTCCGCAAAAAAAATGTGTCGCGATCGCATCCATGTTGACTACAAACAAAAATGTCGTCGGAAAAAAATGCAAAAAGATCTCTCCGGCGGGGAATCGAACCCCGGTCTCCCGCGTGACAGGCGGGGATACTTACCACTATACTACCGAAGACTTACGATTAGCTGCGAAATTTTGGTACCGGTTTAGCATGGTGGAGATTGCCAATTTGAAACGGTATGTATGACTAAACAAACCATTCGAATTCATTATCGATCGATAAAAGTGGTCATGGATAATTAAAATGTGATTAATTTGAGTGATAAAAATATTCGCATGGCTACTATTAAATAATACATAATATGTCTCTAGACTCTAAGACAGTTAGGTACATGATAGGTATTGGTCTACTAATGTAACAAACATTGTACATTGCATAGCTTTAAAAGCAGTGTACAGATACTTATCCCCATATCACTTTCACTTGTACGGGCAAAAGTTCGAAAGTTGGGTATCTATTGGCTGCGGTCAAATCTCTAAAACCTTTTTTTATTTTATAATTTCTGCTAGGTAACTAGCTAAGCACAATGGCTATGGCTTTGTTAAGTATCTACTTAATACTTAAATAAGATATCAATTTTGTTAGATAATAGAAGACGAATTTTTGAAATAAGTAATTGGAAAGATTGAATATCAAAGTCTTTTAAATTTAACCTCGCAGTGTAAATTTCTTAAGCCTCTTGTTCCTACTCTATTATTGAAACTCATTGCGTGTTGTGTTTAATTTTAGCGGTCTTATTTAATTAATTGAACGCTTGAAGGCTTTCTTCGCCCTTTTTGGAAATTCAGAAATCATCTCTCATCTGCTTTAAAGCTTGCAGTATTTAATTGAAGGACCTATGCTTACGTTCCATTAAATTTAAGATTAAGTATGTCATCAATAGATAAAAAATAGTTTTTTCTCAGGTATCCAAAAGTAAAAACTAGAAATCTGGAATAGTTACGAAAAAAACGTAATATTTTTTTAGATTAATAATATTTTTGATAAAAAAAAATAAAAACACTTTTTATATGAATTAAATGCCGCCAAGGGTCGATAACACCTTTTAAGTAGGTATATCAGGTATGGTTACACTGAAATTGCTAAACGTGGCACTGAATTTTTTAATTCATGTGCTCTGCCTACCCCTCTTGGGAATACAGGCGTGAGAATATGTATGTATGCATGTACATATGTATAGTTACACCGATAGGGGTCGACAAACATAAGATAAACAAGACAACGTAAGTGTTACACTCCACGTGACGGGCGCCGCGCAGATGGAGCAATTGTTTATTTGTTTACGTTTGGAGTTAATAAACATGTTTACGCAAGCAGGAAAATAAGCCAGCGAGGGTAAATTGGGAAACTCGAGGGGATTACACTTCTGGAGAGGCAATGACTTTGGAGTACCCACCTACAGCCTGACAGGGAAAATAAATGAAATAGCTAACAAAAATTTCATTTTCACTTCTCATGCTCTTTTTTAAAGTGATTCTTTAGTCCCTATATAGCGGGCCTAAAACTCCTTTTTAAGCTCTAGGGGCTAAAGTAATATTTTTTTAATTGGCCTTAGAAACCTCCAGCCAGTCACCGTGTTTGTGAACGTAGGATTATCGTCATTTTTATAGACGTAAAAATAACCTCAAAATGTCAATGAGGCTATTTCTACGTCTTTAAAAATGGCGGTAATTGTTACTCTGCCAAAAAAACTTTTAAAAGTGATTTAATTTCGCAAAACACGATTATTGATTACGAATAATAATTTATTTCATTATAATAATTATTAACACATTTTATTATGCATAGTGTAATAATAATAAGCTTAAAAATAGTTTAAAGTTAAAATCTGTTGGCTAAATATGCAAGCATTCAAAGCGTCACTTTACAAAAAAAAGTAAAAGAAAAGAAAAACCGCGTTTTTTTTTTAAATTTTTCTTAGGTTAGATTAAAACATATTTGTACATGGAAAGCTTTGTTGTAATCAGTATTGTAATTTTTTATATAACAGAAAGAACGTCGTTTTTTTCCTCGCATTCAAAGTGAAAAGTAGAGTGTTTAACGCGAGACTAAACAACCATAATGACACTCGAACTATAGCCACCCTCGCTATGCTCGGGTGTCTAAATATCTCGTGACATTATGGCTTGTTTTAGTCCCTTGATGAACAATCTACTATTTTGATACAAACTTTTTTGGCGACTGTACTTTTTGCCAACTGTACTTCATTGTTATCCACCCTAGATTATGTGCACCAGATTTCAAGTCAATCAGACCAACAGTTGAAGCTTCAACTGGGAACAGGGAACCCTTAGAGTTCCCTCCATCAGAGGCAGTGAACATACAAACATACATACACATACATAGGTACAAAAGTGAAGTTAAATAAAAGCTTGTAAAAACTGATGTGTAGGCAGCACTAGGTAGGTACTGCGTTTTTATATTGCTGCATGTCAAATACTTTCGTGTGTCATTTTTCTTCCAAAGGCACTTACTTTTATCTACGTTTGAACCACCGTTTGGGGAAAGACTAATAGAGAGATCTCTCTCCAGGCAAATGCCTGGGGACCGAAGTCCACAGAGAGAAAGTTGGAAGTTGTATTTAAGCTACCGATCTTCGAAACTTCGTAATCGCGATGTAGTTAATGGCGTTTGTGGAAGAAGTCCTACTACTTGACAATAGGTGGCGCTAGGGTCGATACACTCTCCCTCCTTTTCAATAACATACATACATACATACTGTATTCCCAAACGGGGTAGGCAGAGCACACGAAACGTTACAAAGACAAGCCATGCCCATTTCACGTTCCGTGGCCACTTTCAGCATATTTAGGTTCAATAAACAGATAAAAGAGGTATAATAGTGACAGGTTGCTAGCTGTCACCTAAAACATACCTAAGCCTATTCCTTAGTCGCCTCTTACGACATCCACGGAAGAAATGGAGAGGTGTTATTCTTTCCCAACACCACACAGGAGCTTTTTCAATAAAATAAGCCTTTTCTCAATAATCTCATGAATTCTTGCAGAAACATTCTTACATTTCTATGCAGGAGATCTGAATATATCTATTTGTTATACCTAGGAACGGCCATTTAATAAAACAAAACGCAGCAGACAAATAAAATAAACAGCTGATGAAATTCACGGCCAAAACAAATGAATTATGAATAAACAAAAGCGTAGAGTATTAATTACGTTTCAAACACACGTCGGTTCAAACAATGCTGATATATTTATTGCAACAAAAAGTTGGGTATTATATCTACCTATTGTGATAGTATGAATAGTAGAATAGTTACCGTGTGGGTGTCTAGCTGGCGCACCGAACCACCTAAACTGCATGGGCGGTAGATTTCAAATGCAGATATCGTTATTGAGTAAGTGTTTGCAATTACTTAAAACTACCGCGAGACTCATTCATAGTTAAATAAACGGATCTACTCACGTTTTTATAACGAGATTAGCTCGACATGTTTCGGGCCAATTCATGACCCATCTGGAACTACGCTCCACGGCTGTGGGTAGACCGAGCACTGACTCCCGGACGCACGCTGCCGTGGCGCATAGCTCCAGATGATGGGTCACGAATTTGCCCGTTACATGTCGAGCTAATCTCGATATAAAACGTGAGTTGGTCTGTTTTATTTTACTTTGTTATTGAGTAAGTTTCAAAATGGCTGAATAAAGAGATGGAAAGTTACATTAATGACAGGTTGCTAGCCTGGCGCTCATGGCATACTTAAACCTATTTCCTAAAGTCGTCTTCTTTCTTTCTTCCTTACACAGGAACATAGGTAACATTTAATGGGATTATTTTCACTTATTACCACGAATGTGATGTGATGTGGTGATGTGATATCACTGAAACCAACAACACCAAAATTTCCCAGTTGTCACCACAAATTACTTTAGTGATAAATGATAAGTATATGTTGGGAATGCTCATTTCCGTGATACTGCCACTATCATTCTAATTTTAAGTTATTTTGATTTAAAAAAATGTACATAATAGAATAGAGCATTTTTTTATTGTTGACGTAACATTGTCCGACAACAATACCTATCTAATTTTAATTCAGTGTCTCTTAAAATATTATTAAGCTCACCAAAGCAAGCAACATCTTTACATATTTTTGAGGTATCTTTCCTTCTAGATAGGTCCCTTTAGGCTTTAAATCCATTTTTATTTATATTTCCACAAAATAAGGACCCAAATTTACCCAATAAATGATACCAATTACCAAATGGTGACAGTTTGGTGGTTCCGGTTCGAAGGACCATGTTTAGAGCTAGGCTCATTTAATTTGCACTGATTCAAAGTCAGAAAGAATTTAAAATCATTTTATTCGCGCAGAAACAGTTTACAGATGGAGGACATGTTGCAGAAGAGGAAGAAATTGTGGCAGTGTTGCCAGCATAATAAAATTAAAAACATCTAAAAATATTAGTGTTGGGGTTGCCAACAAATGGTAATACGTGAGCATAACTGAGGAACGACTCATTAATTCTGGCGCCAAAAACCACAGCCAAAATGGCGGCCAAATACTCTTCGCAACACGTTTTGTGACGCCACTTTTGGGCCTAAATAAGTTATTGTTCCATGTAGGTAGCATTTGTATTGTCCAAGGAATATTAGCGGAGGTCTGTCGCGGACGGGTCACGTGTCGTCCGACGTCACGGGCGCCGCGGGTCGTCGCGTGCCGCTTTGCAAACAACAGATCTGCCAACAAACCTTGGATGCGAGGGACAAGCGGCCTACGACCGCGGCACGTGACGTGAAGTACGTCAGAGAAACGCACTTCTACCTTTCTACCTCTCGGAGGAATGAACACGAGAGCTGTATGTATTTTACGAACGTTCGAACGAACGGTGTAATGACCCTAGTGCCATCTATAGTCCAGTAGTAAAAAACTCCTTCTACAAACGTCATCAACTGTCAAAGTGTTTTATATCGCGCTAACGAAGTTTCGGAGATGGGTTGCATAAATACAAATTCTGACTTCTGTGGACTTCGGCCCTAACGAGAGAGATCTTTCTACTGGAGTCTTACGGCCAATCTCTATTGGAGTCTTTCCCACATTCTGACGTTGTTAGCGGGAGAGGAGGGATCCAATTTTTGCGTGCGTTTTAGTAAAATTTTGTATACTTAGGTACTTATTTTGTATTTTTTCATTCATATTTTTCCCGTGTGGTGCCGGGTTAGAATAGCAGCTCCCCCTTTCTTCCCGTGGGTGTCGTAAGAGTCGACTATGGGAAAGGGTTAGTGTATTGTGGGCGATGGGCTAGCGACCCGTCACTGCAATATCACGTATAACCATCTGGTTACCCTGAAATTGCTAAACGTGGCACTGGATTTTTGAATTCATGTGCTCTGCCTACCCCTCTTGGGAATAAAGGCGTGAGAATATGTATGTATGTATGTATGTATTTTTAAGGCATTTTTCATGCATCTTTGCAAGCAAATTTCGAGCTTTTTTGCGGCGTACCTACCTATAGACCAGTCTCTATTTATCAGAAACTAAACCCATACTTAAGTAGATATTTAAGTATATAACCGAAAAATAAAAACGATTCAACGAAACACAAAGGCAGCGCATACCTATTAGCACTAAAAATACATGAGCAAGTATAATTAAAAGCAGAATAATAACATTTGAATTCGTAACTTAGCAACATAGCAACTGACTTCCGTATAAGCGACTGATATTTTTAGCCGGCCTTGCCGAGCCATTTCCCTGTAGAGAGAACGACCACAACAAACTTTTTGTATATCTTTAAAAAACTTTGTTACACTATTTGACACGTGCCTTTGCACTTTTTTTGTGGCATGATTTTAGGACAGTTCGTTTAGGAGAGAGAGAGAACAAATTCGCAAATTGCTTTTAACTGGAAAAAGTAGAGTCTTTCTTAGGCCTTGCGCAGACGACACTATCCGCGACGGACTTTTTAGTCTGTGAATTTTCACAGAGAACCTATAACCTATAGAAGAAACAAAGAACCTATAGAAATATTGCAGTAACGCGCACGACGCGCAAAAAGTTCGGCACACAATTCATACAATCCAAGCAGACTTTTTGTGCGTCGCTGACTCGATCGCTCAAAAAGTCTGACGTCTGCGCTGCCCCCAAATGGAAAATTTCCGTAAAAGGTCCCCAATTTTGTCCGTCACTCCTCTCACGTAGATAAGCGGCGCTTCCCCCCACTCTTTCTCTTTGAAATCGTGCCAAGTAGTGTGTCAAATACTTAGTAAACCACGTAAATAAGCCACCAAGGTCTTACTTCTGATCTTTCACATCATTCTTTGTTAAAGTTCGTTTAGTAGAGACTAGGCCGCCGATCGCTTACTTACTCTCCTTTTCTCTTATTTTCTGTGATCCTAGAATAAATTTAATACGATATTAGAATTCTAGTATTGGCTAAGGTAACAATGAAGTCGAACAGTTGCAAAAAATCTACCATCGAAAATGATACATTTATTACCTACTTAAGTTATTTTTTCCGTGCGGTGCCGGGTTTAGAATAACACCTCTACATTTCTCCCATGGATGCCCTAAGAGTCGACTAATGCTTTAAGCGACAGGCTAGCGACTTGTCACTATTTTCCCTCATTTCTCACCCCATTCCCCTCATCCAGCTTAACTCCTAAAAATATGCTAAACGTGGAGTGGTCTCAGTCTTGTCTGTGTATGTTTCATATGTCTACCCCATTTTAGAATAAAGTCAAGATGTATGTATGCATTTATGAGCTAAATTATAGTACAGCAGTCACTGAAAGGCCCGGGGCGAGTTCATTGTGTCGGTGCAGGGATCGATACCCGCAAGGTGAATGTCGGCGGCAAGGACGATAGGGATGCGCTGCGTCGAATCAAAATGTCGATACTATCGATATAATCACCGGTAATCGATTTATAGTATAATAGTCGACAGCAGTGTAGCCGTCGCTACAACTGACGACTTTTGCCCAAGTCAGAACATTACTGTCGTTAAAAACGGTATACAAATTAAAAGTTTGATATTTTACATTATTGCACCGATGCATATTGTAATTGTAATTATAATCTAATTATATGAATACCTTTCTTAGATTTTTCCAGCAATCCTAGTGTTTGACAGCGCCACTGACTTCTGGCAGACATTCTAGTTTCTAGCGACTTTTGATCGTGAGTCTAGGGATTCGAACTTTTAGGAGTTGGCAACACTGTATCAAACTTAGCAAGAGTTTTTGTAGTAAGTATGTTAACGGATTGGTTTTTTCAGGTAAACGATGCGTGAACTTACTACCCACACTACAAAAAATGATTGAAATAGTCGAGAACAATGATTAACTAGAAATAAAGTTACAAGGATAAGCATTCTAATCTTTAATAATTTCTTCGAAGCATAACCTTGCCAATAATCTTAACCGCTGTCGTAGCAAAAAATAAGAAAGCGCAAATCGCTACAAACTACCAAAACAGTATAACAACTTTCACTATCTGATCACGCCGTACATGATGGGGAGCCTGTCCGTCCTTAATAATTGCCAATAATAAGCGCTCATATTACATTATAGTTACAAGTACGAGTATTTGATATTCTAAACCGCGTCCATACCAACCGCACATCACGACTGCAACTATGCTATACCTTATTTGTTTAGGTAGTTAAAACATTGTAAACAATCTTGACGTGTCTTTTTATTTAAACGTACACTTTATAATCGAAATCTTTACATTTTACAAATTACATACATACATATACATATTCTCACGCCTGTATTCCCGAGAGGGGTAGGCAGAGCACATGAATTCATAAATCCAGTACCACGTTTAGCAATTTCAGGGTAACCAGATGGTTAAAACGTGATATTGCAGTGACAGGTTGCTAGCCCATCGCCCACAATACACTAACCCTTTCCCAGAGTCGACTCTTACGACACCCACGGGAAGAAAGGGGGAGATGCTATTCTAACCCGGCACCACACGGGACAAATTAGGTATGAAAAAATCATTTACTTTCATAATTGAATTGTATAGTGTAACGATTTTCATTTTTAGACTGTGTATTTCAACAAAAAGACATGTCAAGATTATTTAGATTGTTTTAACTACCTAAACAGTTAAGGTATACAGCTGTCAGCGGTGTTGAGTTAAATTTCATTATACTTTATCGTCGCGCGCGAGATATACCTACTATCTGTCACTTTCTAGTTAGACAGAGACAAGTGTAGTCTGCCTCGCCCGCAACTCTACGAGTACTCGTGACCTGTCGTGCTAAGGCGGCAGCTTCACTGTTTGACTTAGATTATTCACGATAGTACTTTTGATTGTTCCTTTGATTGACTAATTAGAAACTATAACGAGTAACTCTTAAAACCTAAAAAATGTCACTAGTATACCGCTTCCATCTGTTGTCAAACCTAAAATTATGCTAGTAATGGCTGCGAAGGGTGAAACAGTCATAATCATTTTTTTTCTACATTACATTTCACGAGCTCTGCATACCCCATTTGGGAACAGTCGTGATTGTAAGTATGTATGTGATTAAGATCCACCGGGTTGGTTGGTGCGACCGTGATGTTGTCGCGGCGTCATAATTGGCCAAAACACATTACCGTACCGTTAAATTTGAAAATTATGCTTATCTCACACTACGCAATGTTAGTAATTGCGTAGGTTTTTATTAATAGCTAGAGTATTAAACTTAGGTGATTTCACTGCGTCACCTCATCCCACTCGAAATTACGCATTACACAAAACTCTCAATGTTACTTAGGTAATAAATATTTGCGGTTATTTTTCTGTTATTTTCTTACTATTGCTAAAGCCACCACGACCATTAAGTGGCATTACGAGTGTTATTGTGTGGTGACCTACATTAAATTGCACGAATACTTGCCTGTTAAATAACAGCGAAGAATGCGTTTCAAATGTGGTGCCAGGTTAGAATGGCACCTCCCCCTTTTTTCCCGTTGGTGTCGTAAGAGTCCACTCTGGGAAAGGGTTAGTGTATTGTGGGCGATGAGCTAGCAACCTGTCACTTTTACACATTTAACCATCTGGTTACCCTGAAATTGCTAAACGTGGCACTGGATTTTTTAATTCAGGTGCTCTGCCTACCTCTCTTGGGAAGACAGGCGTGTAAATATGTAAGGCGTTTCTTCACTTCTTTCGCAAATAAAAGTGTTGTAGTTCTTTTTTTAACTGTAGGGATTTGACACCTTTTTCATAAATTACGTGAGGAGTTTTTTTCAATTTTCTGACCCTTCTTCCCCCCCTGGTGAGGTGGTGAGATGTCGTGAGATTTTAGTACACCCCCTCCCCCACCCCTAAATCTCACGTGCGATTTTTCTAAATGTGGTTTTGTTACGTAAACGCGTTGGATTGTTATTGTGAAAAGAAAAAACATGTTTATTTGAAAATTAAAAATAAAATGAATGACGTAACTTAAAAAAAAACTTAAATTTTTCTTCATTTGGATACACTCATGAAGTGTCAAATGGAAAGCGCCATCCACATCCTCACTTCGGTTTTTAAGACCTTAGGCCTCTGGATTAAATGGACAAAAATAGTAGTTTTCTTGTTCGTTTCAAACGAGAAAAAATTGCGTGATATTTGCCGTGACCCCCCAACGTGAGATTAGATGAGATTTGACTCGACCCCTCCCCCCTAAAACACCTCACGTAATTTATGGACACCCCCTTATGAGAACTCACCCGTTTGTTGAGTTGAAACTTTGTCGATAGTTTTGTTTCCAAGCAGGGTACATCACTAGGCACAGGGCTAAGCCGAGACCGTCTCGCTGTTGCCGATTTATAAGAAACCTTATTAGGCGTTTGTTACGCAGTTTGTTACTGATCTGTCTTATTTCATGGCTAGGGTAAACGTACAGTTAGTGGGCACTTTATTTCTCATTAATTAAGTAAGTGATATTTTTGGTGTTGTGTCGAGCTCAGAATACTTGACGCCTCTCCATTTCTTTCACGAATGTCGTAAAGAGGCGACTAGGGATATATGTATGTATAACTGGCCAGCAACCTATCTATGGTCTAAAGGTACAGTCGACCAAGAAATTGATCTACCCTCTCAAGATCGAAATTCATTTGAACCTAATGAAACAACAAGGTCGATTTCCCCTCGCCATAATATTATGACAGTGACAATGTCAACCTTGTGATTATTTTGATCTCACAGAAACTTTTGTCAAAAGTGGTAGACCATTTTCTTGGTCGACCGTACCACTTAACTTAAAACATAGAAATATGCAAGGACATAGGTTAAGGTATATTTTAGGCGACAGGTTAGCAACCTGTCACTATTGTACCTGCCATCTCAAAACCTAAAAAACATTATGCTAGAAGTGGTTACAAAACGTGAAATAGTCATCGTTTTGTCTATGTAGCGTTTTGTGTGCTCTGCCTACCCCGTTTAGGGATACATGCGTGATTGTATGTATGTATGTAGAAATATGCTAGAATCCATTTCGGAATTCCAAATTTCCAATTTTCAATAGTCTTTTGTTTATGTGTGCATGCTTGATAACTGAAAAATGTGACCGAAATAAATTCAGGTGGCTTTGACGTAGAGGGCAGAAAATAAACAAGGGTACTTGAGGAAAGAGCCAAGGTTGCTCTTCGCTTCTGATATTCTACCAAACCTACGTAACCTATAATAAAAATTTAAATAGATACTTCAGTTGAGTATACCGAGCAGAATTCTCAACTAAGTTTAATTTTAAGAAAGTACTATCATTTTAATACTTAAATAGTTTAAGAACATCCAATAATTGAAATTAGAACTATATTTAAGTAAACATATAAAAAGCTACTAAGTATTTCATTAGGTAGTACATATCTTGATATCTACTTATCTACATACTTACTTACATTTAGAAATATTACAAACACTCTAGTTTCTCCACTTGATACAATGTTTAATTTGGCCATAACTTGTGGTTTTGACTTGGCAACCAAAACCTATTTCCTTAGACGCCTCTTACGAACATCCATGGAAGAAATGGAGCTAGAGGTGTTATTCAAAACCGGACACACCACGGTAAAGTTTGTACATTGCAGTTTTACTTAAGTTTAAAATACTCCTCTAGCTCTCCCCATTCCACTATGCAATTAGCCAATTACACAACAGTCATTACTTTCTAATTTTATTTATATCACATAATTTGCTTGTAAAGGGTAGTAGGTAGACGCCGCTCCCTCGAAAGGTCAAGTATCCTATTCGTGACCGGAGACGTGGATATAAAATACATAATAATAATAACGCCTCGGGGATGATTGTAATTATGTGCAAAGGTCAGGCGATACGACACTTGTTCAAGTTAAGCATAGAATCATATTCGTAAATATCGAGGTAACATGAGGTATAGGTGTATCTAATGTACATAATACTTAGATATATCTATAATGTAACGTGTGGTGCCGGGTTAGAATAATATTAGCACCTTCCCCTTTCTTCTCGTGGGTGTCGTAAGAGTCGACTCTGGGAAAGGGTTAGTGTATTGTGGGCGATGGGCTAGCAACCTGTCACCGCAATATCACGTTTAATCATCTGGTTACCCTGAAATTGCTAAACGTGGAACTGGATTTTTGAATTCATGTGCTCTGCGTACCCTCTTGGGAATACAGGCGTGAGAATATGTATGTATGTATGTAATATACCGTCGTTTACAATATCACTTACGCGTAATACACTTAATAACACAGTACTTAAGTCCTTCTGATGTCAGGTTTAAACATAGAGGATAGAACCTATAGAGAAACAATGTTCGCAACCCCGGTCCACAAATAGTTTGTTGATTTCAACATACTAAACGTCACCGTCACTGTCACAGAAACTGTACAGAGCCAATAACCGTAGAGAAAAAGGCACTAGCGTTACGCGCGATCTTGGTACAGAGCGTCTAGTGTATTGAAAACGGCGATCAACTCGATATCGAATTCGTTTGCGAGTTATCGCAAAATTGTATGGAAACTTGAGACAGCGCCGCCAGCGGAACGTTTGCACAACTGCCACGATCGAGACGTTTCCATTTCCATACAATTCCGCGTTAAGTCGCAAACGAATTCGATATCGAGTTCATCATCGTTTTCAATACACTAGACGTACAGTTTCTGTGACAGTGACGGTGTCGTTTAGTTAAGAGCACAAGCGATCACTTCAATTGTTTTGCGGAATAATTTCCGAACAACCAAGATGACATTAGTAGGTACTCTATAGGTTCTATCCTCAATGGGTTTAAAGTAACACCTTTTCATTTTTTCAGTGGATGATAAATAAAAAGTTTAGGTATGTATTAGGCGACAAATTAAGCACCCTGTCACTATTGTACCAATTAAATTCAAGAAACATGTAAGAAGTGGAGAGAAGCGTGAAATAATCATGGTTTTGACTATATAACGTTTCGTAACCGAATAAGACGGGAAAGGATTTTGAAATATGTCTATATGTACCTATCTATACATATGTACCCTTGTACATAAAACACGGCGCAAGCTTTTGCGTACCTTCAAGCACCTGTCTTTGTGATCAAAGGATCTCGTCAAACCCCTGAAATACTTGGGACGACAACAATTCGGGCGATATTACCAAATTTTACTCGGCAATGTGATAAATATTAAAATCTTAACTTCAAACAAAATATGTTTCTTAATTTTTTTACTGGTATTTTGTCACATCACTCAGTGCATTACCTCGACTTGCTCTGGCCCATTTTTAAAATAAGTAAATACTTTTTTTTGATCTAAATACAAAAGAATAATTCAAATTCCTATCTATGTATCGGTAAAGAGGAAAAGTTGGAGGTTGACTTTATGCAACCGATCTTCGAAACTCCGTCAGCGTGATGTAAAACACTTTGACAGTTCATGACGTAGATGGCGTTAGTGGATGATGTTCTACTACTGGACGATAGGTGGCGCTAGGGTCCCTACTAGGGATGTTACGGAGTTACGGCTTCGGTTCCGATATACCGAAACTTTCGGTTGATTTCACACCTCCGGCTTCGGCTTCGGTTCCGATTGATTTTGAACCGGAGGTTATATCGGAACCGAAACTTAGAAGCCGCCGTCAAAACAAACAGGTTCTGACTTGTCTCCCTGGTATCACCCCACGCGTTTTGCGACAGTTATTTTTTCATTCGTTTGTTAATTTGTTATTGTTTTAGTTCATGCCTTCAGGTAAATTATGTTCTCATCTCGAGTTCCGATTTCAGTTTCGGTTTCGGTTCCGTTAAAACAAATTTAGAAAGCTTCGATTTCGGCTTCGGTTCCGATAAACCACCTCCGTTACATCCCTAGTCCCTACAACCATGCATCCATCCTCTCACAAAACCTCATGTTCATCTGAAAACTTTGCTATGAGAATGTGTTTCTTAGCAAAAAGTGACGATAGAGATGCTGATGATGAGGGCAGATGCACGGATTAATATTTTTTTGTGCATTCATTCTTCCTCTGACATTAAAAATGCTTTTTCAAATGCTCGAGACGCGATGCAGCTGTCTTATTGTTGCGGAGGAATGGCGCGTACCTACCATTGTAAGTGCAAAAGTAAGGTTTATTGTTACTCGCAGTTCACGTATATTTCGTAACTGGACCATTTCATTTTTATTTTAGAAATTTATGTTTAGTCTTAGTTTAATTTTAAGTAGCGTTACTAGTGTAGTATATTGCCTAGTTTTATTTTTAATGTAATTTATTTGATCGCAATTACATTTAATATTATACTTGTAGTTTTTACGTAACTTAGGTAAAATAATTAAGTATGTAATTGAAATAATTTCGTTAGAAGAACATTTCTTTTTTTATTTGAAAAAAAAAATACTAGTGCTCTCGATATAAATTAAAAAAGTCCTTTTTTATTAAATATAATATTTTAACCTCTCCACTTAAAACCAAAAAAATGCTAAGCGACTACGAAACGTGAAATAGTCATGTGTCTACCTACCACATTTGGGAATATAGCTACTTAAGCCACAGAATAGACGAGTAAGATGAGTGGTATTAAATTTTCCCACGCAAGACAAAGTAATCATTCGTATTACTTCCGTAATGTACCTACTGTTTATGGAATGTAAAATGTAAATACCTAATACCTTTACAATTTGTGGAACTAAATCCTTTCAGCGTGTACTTTGACTTAATTACCAACCTATACTCAACTAAGATGCGTTATGGAATTAGAGATCAAAGTTGTAAACAAACGTGTTGCCATTGCAATAAAAGCAAACGCAATTAGGAAAACTTAAAATTCAATAATTACGCTAGATAAAAATGAGTACAACTAATTTATTAGCAGAATAAAACCGTGTGAACATTACAAAACATTTAAATAAACAAAGGAACAAGCACATCTTTTTTTGAATGCAAATATGATTATTTTATAATTATGCCACTGGCAATGGTTAGAAATTGCAAACATTTGGCTCGTATTTTTATTCGAATTCATATTTATATAATTAATTGTTGAGTGAAACTTATGAAACGATGAAATATTGTTCAACTTGCGATGGACGGACTTAAAAGATCGTGTGTAGACTGCTTTTCTACCTCCGCGCGTGGAAGCCATTTTATAAATCTTATTATTCGTTTTCTGACATCTGTCGTGATCGAATGTGTTCCCTCCCGCCTATGCGTTGTTTTGTTGAGTTTTTGTTTGTTGTTAAGTTTTGTTTTATCTCGTTATTTGTTTTTGTTTCATTGTTAAATTTGTGTTTGTTGTTCGTCTGGATCCATACGAACACAAGTATAATGTCGTATTTTCAAAAGATATCACATAATATGCTACGAATATTGTTATGAGTCAATAAACTAAAATTAGTTAAAAATTAATACAATAATATATCAATTAGTAACAAAAATAGGTTGACTACCTCTGGAATGTCACTTTGACATTGACAGTTGGTTGTTTACATTATTGATCTCTAATTCCATATCGCATCTTAGTGCTATCTTTTAGGCATTCTAAATCATAGTTAACATTAAAGTCTGTATAGGTATAGGTATTTAATTTAAACATTCTCTCGGAATCTCGGCTCTGAGAAGGTATTTATAATAAATGCTAGAGTAAAACAGATTAAATTACGTTACGGTATGAAGTTAGACATTCTAGTGTTCTACTGTAGACTGTAGACGAGGTATCATGTAACTCGAAATGTTTTGTTCTGTTTGTTTTGAGATGCCGCGGTTAAACTTTCAATTCAACTTTTATACGGAATGACCAGTACTTTCAGAAGTACGTTCATTTATTTTATTTGAATTTTAACGCTGCCAGTATTTTCTGTCGGTGTTAGGTTTTTTTTAATTGTGAATTAGATTGAATATACATAATATACCTATATTATGTTCGTTTTAGGATATTCTTTCAGATTTAGAGTCTAGTGCCATTGCCGCTGATTATTACGATATTTTTTGTTTCTATGTAAATAAATACATACATACATATACTCACGCCTGTATTCCCAAGAGGGGTAGGCAGAGCACGTGAATTCGAAAATCCAGTGCCACGTTTAGCAATTTCAGGGTAACCAGATGGTCTAACGTGATATTGCAGTGACATGTTGCTAGCCCATCGCCCACAATACACTAACCCTTTCCCAGAGTCGACTCTTACGACACCCACGGGAAGAAAGGGGGAGGTGCTATTCTAACCCGGCACCACTCGGTAGGGTTGCCAACCCTACTATATAATATAGTATCCTACTATATTAGGGGTCCATCTGCTATATTTTTATAAATAAAATATAGTAGGCAAAACTACTATATTTTTATCATCAAAGTCGCTAAACTTGGTTTCTATTTTTTTTCACACTTTCAGAATATTTCTGAACGAAAATGTTACTTACATTTACATACACCCCGCAGTGCTTGTATTGCTTTGACAATTTCTTGAAAACAAAAATTTGTTAATGAAAGCTCAAAGCAGTAAAAAATATATGTTTAAAAATAATTAAATATTATTTGAAACCTACTATATTTTTATTAATAATTCCCGAACTACTATATTTTTATGGGTTCTGAAGTCAAAACTACTATATTGGGTCCAAAAAAAGTTGGCAACCCTACCACTCGGGTAAATAAATACATTCTTATTATTCTTATTTACCTCATGTAGATTTGTTTAGTTGTTATTCGATGTGGTGTCGACTTTAGAACAACTCTCTATTTCTTCCGTGGATGTCGTAAGATGCGTCTAAGGAAATAAGATAAGGTGTATAGGTTAGGTACCTATTATACCAGCCAATTCAAAACATAAAAAGTATGCCACAAATGTATATAAAAGTGTATATGTATGTAAAAGTGGCCACGTAACGTAAAATACACATGGTTTTATCTATGTAGCGTTTCGTGTGCTCTGTCTTCCCCGATTTATGATGTTGCGTGTAGTTGAAAAATGATTTAGAATACGATTTTTCCATGCGCCTACTTAATTGATTACAAAATATAATCGAAGTCAGTGTTTCACATTCTTCATTGACGGTTAGCGCGAAGGAATGGAGGAGGGGGGATTGAATGGGGTAATGGGGTGTTAAAGGTTACCCCCTTAATTAAAATTAATGAGCTGTGTTCTTCGGCCGTAGATTCTTTGAAAATGCAAATAGTTTCCGTTAAATTGCGTACGGAATGAGCAATTGCTTTTTCACATAATTGAAAAGTATAGGTACTTATAGTATGATTTCCTTATTAATAATGCTTAAATGCGGTAGTAGTGGGTAGAAAAGTGGACCACTATAGTAGTGGTACAAATGTTTGTATTGTAAGTATGAGATTTATGCATTTTCTATCTGCAATTTAAGATATCCCTAATAAAAGCAAAATACTCCGGCTGTGGTTAAAAACGTGAACTAGTCTATACATATTATTGCACGCAGATCAAGTGAATATATTTTTATTTGACAGATATAAACATGTTCAGGGCACAGTAACCGACGCTTGTGTCTGTATAGGCCGTCTCAACACGTATGTATATTTTTGCAAGTAACCGGTAACCGCGTAAGTAACACTTAACAAAAGGGCATGTGTCCCACGTGGGCCGGTAATACGCTTCGTTCCCATGGGCCACTGGGGTCCCATTGCTAAAGGGCTAAGTCTAAGATAAATGAACAGCTATATCCTACTTTGCTGAGAGGGATTTAGGTGGAGTTTAGCTGATGAACTGTTGAGGACTTACACCCTTTTAGACTAAATCAAGTTTTGTTAGTTTGTCGGCCATTGTGTTCTGTATTCCACATATTGCTGTAAAGCCCAGTTTGCTATATGATAGTGTCGAGAGAGTTTGCGGCGGAAGTAAAATTGAGGACTGTATTGATTTAAGAAGAATAGAAAATAAAACCAGGACGGCGAGGTTAAATTCGATGTTTCACTGCCCTATTAAATACGTACGGCAATAGCAGTCGGTTTGCAATCACAGAGAAGAATTTACAGTTTTATTACTAAGCTAAGTACGTAAACCTTAACAAAAATAGAGGCAGTTCCTACGGAATGTTGGCAATGTTTGCAAATCAATGCAATGTACGGAGTAGCAAAAAGTTGGTCCACGAAATTTAAGCAAATCATCTAGTAGGTATATCTTAACATATGCTATTGCGCAAAATTTTCTAAGTTAACAGATCAAATTGTATAACAAAGCCTGTTGCTAATAGTTAGTTGGAAGTTAGATAGTTGGTAAGGTTCTTCTCTATTGTCTATACAACATACCTCTCGCAACTTACTTGCCTTTTACGATGTGGAAAATGGATAGGAGAACTTTAATACCCGCCCTACATGAGCATTGCCGATGTGAGTTAGGTACTTTTTATACAAATCTATACTCAGTTTAATATAACGGTCAAATTCACACACATTTTTAAACAAACCCAAGGCGTCACCACAAATGGTGATACCTACCGTTTGTATTGAGAACATTATAACAAACAGTATTAAATGTCATTGCTATAATGATTTTCAGTTTCACCTTTGGATTCCTGAGAAACATTCAATTTTTTTCTGGTATTGACAGAGCTTAGACGAAAAGGAGTATACCATACTGTAAACTCGACCTTAGCGTGTTTTGAGAGCACCAATGTCATTGTCAAGTCAAACTTGAGCAGATTTGTTTTACGTATCCTATAGATAATTGAAGAAAATGTACCTATTATTCCTTTGGCTAGTCATTACTTGACTGATTTTGTTAAGGCGAGGTATTCCAAGGGGGACGGAATTGAAGGTTGCAAGATCTAATGTTTTACATACTTTCTGCTAAATGACAGTCTTGAAAAAAATATATGTTATACGTAAAGATATTGCCGAAGGAACGTGCTAATTGGTTACACGATAGGATGTACTTTCCTCGATCATATAAATTCTCGAAAACAGGCAAAAATAAAAACTAAAACCCATTATTTGGTTTTATTATTATTTAATAATGGAAATATTTATCTTTAAGTACTACAGAGAATCTGCTAAATTATAGTTTTCAATCGATGTTGTTTATTTTTTAAATTCATATTTATTCTAAAACGTGACCGCGTGCCCAACGTATTGACAACCTGCCGCGTCGCCCGCTACCCCGCCTTCGCCTTCTTTTGCGCGAGAGGGACGCGGGGTACAAATCTAGTAGAACCTCGCCTTAAGTAACCTACTTAATTTTTGGTTTGAGTACATTATTTAAATTCATTTCACGTTTCGCAGGTACAATAGTGATAGGATTCTAGCTTATCACCTAATACATACATATACATACATACAATCACGCCTGTATTCCCAAACGGGGTAGGCAGAGCACACAAAACGCTACATAGACAAAACGATGACTATTTCACGTTTTGTGGCCACTTCTAGCATAATATTTTTTAGGTTTTGAGGTGGCAGGTACAATAGTGACAGGTTGCTAGCCTGTCGCCTAAAGTATACCTTAACCTATGTCCTCAGTCGCCTCTTACGACATCCATGGAAGAAATGGAGAGGTGTTATTATAAACACGACACCACACGGGAAATTATGACCTAAAGCATTCCCAAAACCGGTTTGTCTTTTGTAGTCGCCTCTAATGCGATGCCGAAAGTCAACAATGACGTAATTAGTTTTCGAAAAATGATTATTGATGACTCAGTTGTTGTTTAGTATTTAAAAACAAACAATGTCATGACTCAAGTGTATTTGATTTATGACGATTACAGAGAGAGTTACGACTGGAATTATTTGATTATAAATTTCAATGATTTGTGACAGTTTTTAATACTGTATTATGTTTCTTTGGAATGGTAATCGAATGTAATACTTAATTATTTCACAATACGCCCACAAAACATTTTGTTAGTTGAAATTTAACGTAATCTCAAATATAAGGGATTTGAGTATTTTTTAATAGCTGTAAGTATTTGTAAATTTAATTTAATTTTTAGTAAAGTTTTAGAAAATAAGTTTCAGAAAATATTTTTCAGGTTCACCTGTAAGAAAAAAAAGTATTTCAGACAGGTGAAACAGATTTTCGTTTTTTTTCAATTTGTATATTTTATTTCGTGTCCTTGACTTGAGATGAGACATTACAGTAATATGTAAGTAATTTAGCTGTTTGTTTTTTCGTCTATCAATAGCTTGCTCACTTTTATGACTATTCCTTGAAATTTCTCTTTTCTGTTTGGATATTGTTATCCTAATATTGAGGCCTCTAATATAACGAAATGTTCTTTTTTTTCGATTAAGATTTGTTCTTATTCCCAGAGTGGTATTATTACGTGATCCCATTATATTGCGAGGGAATAGTCTCGGCCATAGCAACATTTCGAGGGGTGCACAAGATGAATATCACTGAAGGGTATGTTAGGGTTGTATAATAACTACTTTTATGTTCGTGAATGACTAATAAGATAAACAGGAGACAAAGGTTGAATTACTCGAACTTTGCCACGATCGTTTTACATATACAAAACGAAAACATCGCAAGGATATTCATATAATAAATAGTAAAATACTAATTCTATGGTGTTTATCAAGTTCCTGATTCGCGTTGTTCTCGCGTGGGAACTACAGTCCCACCGTACAGAGAAGGACAACCCAGCTGTAGGTTCGAATTATGAGACTGTATGCATAAAATTGTCGTTGTGCTTTTGAAAAAATATAAATGTTAACTTAAAAGTACAACACATTGCAGGAGGGTTAACCATTAGCTTTTGACCTCATCATCTGCCCAACAACTGACACTGACAAACCTCACAGCTGAGTGAATGCAACTAACGATCTCGGGCGAAAACCCCCGAACCGCCGTCGGCTCCGGAGGTTATAAATACGAGGCGCTCGGGAAATAACTCTTCAGTCCATTCTAGTCTGCCAACCGAAACACGTGTCTCGCGCACACACTCGCCGCTAACGACAACATTGAAGGCAAACAAGATTGTTATGTGAATTGTGAGTTGTTGAATTCAAAACAGTGAAATGCCGACAGACATTATGTCAGCTTCCTGCCGCGCCGAGCGGTTCGGACAGAGTTTTAGCAAGAAATCTTGCGATGCCGAGGTGAAGTCCGGCTTTGTGGTGCTAAGTGGACTCGGAAGGATACGACAGGATGTCCGAGTTGTCGTTTACAGGACATCTTTGGAACACTTTGCTGTTATTTACCCGAGGAAGCGGCTGTCGAAACCTATTGGAGTTGTAAACTTGAGGAACACATCGGTGGAACGCGCAGGGTCTGAAATGGGGTTAGTAATCCGGCAAAAAGGTTACGATAACACTATTTCCGCCAAGTTTCTATGCGCTGAAAGAGACGTGGATTCGTGGATAACAGCATTCACGACGAGAGCATCGCCGGCTTGCCAGCACCAGACCAGTCTTCCAGTCCTAGTGGAGGCCGAGGAGACTTACGACAATTGAAGGCGACGACCAAGGAAACTGCTTCGACTGTTGCGAATTTCTAATTCGGATGCCGCTGCGGCAGCAGACCAAATCGTGCCAGTTGCATCACGACAACACCGATTATCCAATGGATATTATTTTCGGTTTTCGCGACTGATAATGTTTAGCGCTAAGTACGTGCGAATTCGTCAGACGCGAGATCGAGGTTATGTTTGTTTTGCAATGAGATTGAAAAAAGTGAAAGCTCGTTTTTTGCGGGCGTACGAAAGTGCCAGTCGCCAGTAATCATGGCATATGCCTGAGCAGGTACATACCGCCTGTGACTCACCGACAAGCGGCCACAATGGACCGCTTAAATAGATTTCCCTTTTGTAACATTTGGTAACAAAGACAATTTTGCTACAATACATTAGAGTTGAAATAATATTCTTGTAACTAACGTTTTTAGCTATTTACTTACATAGTTTTGGTAATTCCTCCTCTGTGTTAATAAAATGGTAATTTTATCGACGAGCTTAAATCTTGAGTGGATGTTCAAGACTGTATACAAATTAGGTCTATTTTTTGTAGATTGTGAAGCAGTTGTTCTGTAGATGTACGATGTTTGCCAAAGTTGTAAGAATTTAGTCAATCATTAGGTACCTACATTATCTATGAAATTGTATAAGTAGTTACTTAGTTTGTTATACATATACTAAGCCAAATTTCTACAACAATTAAAGTTAGATACTCAACTTTCTATCCAATCAAGATGATTTAGATAATTGAGGTTTTTTACTCTAAAATCAGATCTAAACGGGTTTAACTTTGATTTATGACCTAAGGTTTATCAACCTTTTGCTATCAGGTTGAAGGGCATCATTGGAGGGAATTTCAATTGAGTAAAACTTACGAATTCTAGGTAGGTACGGCATTTTGTTACACTGGGCCCACATTATGAAGTTGGCAATTAATTACTGTTATTAACCAGTCAGTAGTCAAAACCGCATCCTACTCTCTTGAGTCTTTGAGGCTCTTGATGAGGAAAACCTACAGTAACTCATATAAAGTAAATAGGTAATTCAACGATATGATAAAGCAACCTAATGACTGCATTATTTCGATTTCGAACTTCGAACGATTTTCGGTCTTCATAATTATTAACGGAATATAGGTATGGTATAGTAGAATTGTGAGGGCTAAGTAGGTAGAAAATTGAAAATCGTATGTGATTAGCACGTAGTTTCAGTAGCCGGCCTAATTTTAACGTGGACTGTTGGGGAACGCTGAACAACACAGGCTGTAAAATTACAAAATTGAAAATGAAGTTTGGTAAAATATATTGATACTGACTGTACCTACAAACCTCTTAATTTAGGCAAATGGTAAAATAACAGTACTGACCTATGACCACTTAACCAGTGCCAGAGTTGCGTAGTTTTTGAAATGCGTTTGACATAATGTTTAGACTTTTCTCAAAATAACCGAGTTAACTTTTGTGCCAGCAACATAGATACTAATTAAAATGATGCAAGAATTAAGCTCAAACTTTTTTAATTATGTATTTAAAAATATGGACGCTTGAACACTAAGTATACGTAATTTGTAATTTGAATTAAATAAAAGAATTATGACGTAAAGTCAGACTAAAAGAGCATAATTTCTGCATATCTACCTACTAATTAGTTTTTGTTGTATTAGATTGAAGAGTAGACAATAGAATTTTTTCTCTAATTTTGTTCAAGTGAGGAAAATAGGTACTTTGTTTTCATTTTCACATCATATTTCATATGTCATGGAGTTGACAGCAGTGTTGCCAACGGTTAGTCTAGCTCCCCACCAGATTTTCTTCCAAAACCACCAGAAAACCACTAAACTGTTCAAAATCTGGAAACCACTAAATTTCCCACTAAAATATTTTCGTCGATTATGGAATGAAAAGGTATCTTCTAGCATAAAAATGTTTCTCCATGAAAAATTGCATAAGCAATTTTAGATAAAAATCCTCTGATAAAATCCACTAAAAAAAAACCACCAGCCACTAAATGCAAATTTACACCACTAACTGGGGTGCCAAAACCACTAGATTTAGTGGTAAATCCACTAAGTTGGCAACACTGGTTGACAGTGACAGTTGTAAAAGTTTCTTCTGACGACAGGCGGTGTGATTTTGTTCCTAAACGAGCAGTCATTTGTTTTTCTATTAATTAATAGAAAGCATTAATGTGATACTTACACGTGTGATTGTTTTATACCTATAGTATTATTTAGGCTGTAGTTAAAAGAAAAGAGAATTAAGAATATAGTTCTGTACTTACGAACCTTGTGTTTTTTTATCGTCAAAACCTACTAGCTAATATTGTCATCAAACACATTAAATCCCGACGTGTTTTTTAACTTTTGAACTAAGTAGATAGTTAAAAAAAGATTTTCCTAAAACATTGCTAAAAATCACAAATGAAAACCCATGTTAAATACTTACTATTAAAATAATTATAAAAATAATTTGATATCAGATGATTGTAATTGCCATTAACAAACAAATAGATATACACAACAACGGGAGACGCAATATGAGACATTACTGCCTATCAGTATCACCGACACCGACACTAGAAATATATTTTATTAAGAAGCTACAACCAACTCACAGGTTCCCAAACCATATTCTCATGAACAATCTCCTGCTTCTTGTTACATTTCTACCAAATTATTATTAATTATTAATTATTCCTAAATACATCTATTTTTACCAACACCAGCGCGGATCTCCGTCAAGACTCCCATGGACCTCTGAGGGTCCACTTTAAACACTTTGGGAATCACTGACTTAACTTAACTAATATGAAAAGTTATGAAACTTATGAATCAGACCTAGTTAAGAACAACTACAAGAAAACTAGCTTTCAAATGAGTAAGAAGCATTACAATCAGTCCATCCAGAGCTACGTTTGACTTAAAACGTTGACGTTAAACTTGTAGCGACCCCTAGCTCCACCTATCATAGAGTAGTAGAACTTCAACAAACAGTCAACTAGTCAAAGTGTTCTATATTACGCTAACGACGTCTCACCGTTTAGTTGCATAAATACAACTTCCAACTTTCTCTCTGTGGACTTCGGTCCTTAGGCATAACATCTGCCTGGAGATCTCTCTCGTCTTTCCCACAAACAAAACAGCCCTTTTATGCTCTGGGCTTTTAGTTAAAAGTTTACTAAAGGTAGGTAAGTATATAGGGTTGGCCAACAGTGCTCAATCACGTTTAGCCAAGTGCATGATTCCTTATCGCCAAATACCCAATACCTTGTGTAACTATGTGTAACACGCTCGTGCCAACACGTCATATCTTCATATCTCGTGCCTAACGACCAATTAACCGACTGAACCACAATAAAAACACAATAACCAAGAAAACGCAGTCAAGCTGAACGAAATGCCTGAATCAAACCCACGTGCCGATCGACCTGTTAAAAGACTCGGTTTCATCACAGTTATGTTGTTTCTAATCTTCGTGTCGACATTTTGTCTCGTGTTTTCTTTTAAGCCAGTATCCAAAGAAGAGCACTTAGAAAGAATTAACAAAATGAACGATGAAGTTGAACCATTCAGAAGGAATCTGACAGAGTGCGCGCGTCAAGTCAAAGCAACCAATTCAGACATAGAACATTTTCTTAAAAGGATCCCTCAGTCCACTTCTCAAGGGAAATGCTTCGTCGCTTGCATTTTAAAGCGAAATGCCATCATAGAGAAGAACAAAATCGTGGAAAAGAACCTTTTGGAGGCGAATAGAGCGGTCTACGGAGACGATAGCGAAGTCATGTCTCGTTTGAAAAAGGCGATAGTCGAATGTTCGAAAGTCGTCGATGGAATATTCGAGATTTGCGAATACGCGTCGGTGTTTAACGATTGTATGCATATGAAAATGGAACATATTCTGGATAGAGTGACGATGGAGAGGCGGATGGAAGCGCTGGGACAAATGTCGTCGAGTCCAGACCAGTGGAGCGAGGAAGAAGACGAAATGTTGAAGCTGGTTAAAGATGAACTTTAGTCTTTAAAGCCCCTGAGAGAAAGTAATATCAATAAAGTTAGTCGTAGAAGAGACTTCGGCTTTGCAATCTTTTAGTGATTTTGTGACGATTTAATGTTTCTGGATGTACTTGTCTCGGAAAGTAAGAAACTTATGATAAGATTAAACAGTGTCAGCATTAAATGTTAAATTAGGCATGTTATTTTATTTTGAGTGGCGGGAGCGGGAAGGCCTTTGCTCAACAAGCAACAGCGGGGCGTAAATATTGTCAAGCGAAATAAGAAAAACCTGTTTATAATAACCATACATACATCCTACTTTTAAAGTAACGGCTTAGAACCTAGATTCTGTTTAGCCGGGTACTCACCAGCGAGCCGTAATCGTAACACGTGTGATTCAGTAACGCTGTTCTAGTGTGTACGCGAGTTATAGTTACGGCTCCCGCTGTCCCCGGAACGCTTTCACCGAGCGTAGGTACTCACCTGCGAGCCGTAACTGTAACATGCGTGATACAGTAACGAGGTTATAGTGAGTACGCGTGTTACAGTTACGGCTCCTGCTGTCCCCGGAACGCTTTCACCGAGCGTACTCATTTAGCGAGCTGTAACTGTAACCTGCGAGCGCCTTTTGGTTCGCGGCAAAAACCGACAATCGTCGGCTCGCTGCGAGTCGCGAGTCGCAGGCTCGCGAACCACGTACACATTATGTTTTTGGCAACAGTAACGGTTACAGTTACGTGCAACGTTACGGGTTCAGAAATGAGTACGTTGTAAACGTCGGCACGCTGCGAGCCGCACGCGTACCGCTCGCAGGAGGTTTGCGAACCACGTACACATTATGTTTTTTGGTTACAGTACATGCAACGGTTACAGTTACGGCTCGCTAGGTGAGTACCCGGCTTTAAGGTGTAAACTTTTCAGCAACCCACGGTAATCCTAAAGCAGCTTTTCACCTGAACGCCATCTTGCGTTTATTTTGTGTAACACAAACAAGACCGTGTTTCCTTTCGAGTTCACGACTTAGGTTCAAAGATGTAAATTAGTTACTCAAATATAAGCTAGATGGCGCTATAAGAAGACCGACTTAAATAATTATCTATACTCTTAATAGGCTAGATGACTAGAAAAAACTATTTAGTCCGTCAGATAGACTACGAAAAAACATTGTAACCATATTTTTTCTTTTATTTGAAAGACAAACAATAACGATAATACAGAGCCTAAAAGTTTCGCGTGACGTCACGTTTGATTAAAAATTGTACAGTCAACGAAATTGATACCTGTGCCACTTTGAACTTTTTTTTTTACTGTGACAACATTTTACGATGAGTCAGGTATCAATTCGGTCGGCTGTATACGTAACTCGTTCGTGTAAATAAAACAACACCTTTACAAAAATAACATTCAATTGTTTAATTCCAAAATGTCGTAACTAAGACAATAGAACACTAACAACAAGCCTTTCTTAATAATACAACAATACATGAAATACATGAATACAATAAGTCGCATCTCTAATGCAACGACATAAATACGATTTTATCAAAAAACTATTACCATAGACAATAGTTTTAAGCTGGCATATTCACAACAATTATTCTATTTTTTTTTTTCAAATACCTACTTTCATTTATGTCGTTATTAGATTAGAGGTGTGAGATGTAGGGTTCCACACACCATAGGCGTGGTCAGTCTGGTTATTCCGTGTGGAATGCGAAATGAAAATAATGTTTTGGTAGAGTCCCCAAAATAGAACTTGGAAAGATTTTTAGTTGGAGTATTCCAAAGGACAGACCCAGTAGAGTACTAATGTCATTATGGTTGTTCGGACAAGATTCCGCCAACCAATTGAAGCGGTCGCTGTACTCTTATTGGCCGGCCCAAGATCGCGCGTAACGTAGTGGCTTTTTCTCTACGGTTATTGGCTCTGTACAGTTTCTGTGACAGTGACGGTGACGTTAGTAAGTGACAAACCACTAACCTTTTGCGGGCCTGGGTGGCCAACATTGTTCCTCTAGTGGGTCTGTCTTCTATGGAGTATCCCCACTACTAAAAATATTGCCACCTAAGTTGCCAGATATTACCAAATCGACAGCGATTTTACCAATCACACATGCTTGAATAGTTCGGTGCCCGGTAAAACACCGGACGTCCATTAACTATCAAGTAAATACAAGCGGAAGTTTCTTTCCAAATCCTTGGATTAGACAGAGATCTCCATAAATATTAGGCCCTTACATATGAAATTAGCGATTTTTCTCTTGTGCTTCTAAGTATCGCATCAACTTCAATAACATAAAAGACTTAGATAGCTCAATATTACAAAAGATTTTGTCTTCACCGTGCAAATTTCGGCTGTCAGAAATACAAAGCATGTTTTAATAAAACTAGAAAAAATATTTTGAAAATTCAATTCATTTATGTTTCTGTAATTTTGTGCAATTGGTTGCAATAGTTTTTTTTTATCAAAATTGATTCTCATATTCAGTGTACAAGTGTCTTTGAACACGGACACAAATGTTATAACGTTGGCATTTTTGGTTGCTAAATAAGTGAAAAACATTTAGTATGGAAAATGCAGTTGTAGAAATCGTCATACAAAGCGCCAATTTCATATGACCTAATTTTATAGTTCCAAAAAGTTAATGCCATAGCATAGGCCGTTGGTACCGTACCAACGAACGAACAATAACGGCGAACGATACAATCTAAAGCGTCTCACACACTAAGCAGATACAGTAAGATATCTGTATCTGAACGGATATCTGTCAATATCGCTCCCTACACACACCGCAGATAACTTATATTTTACCGGCAAGTATCTGTTGGCACCGACATGTGGAAAGATGTACTTTGTACGCAGATAAAAAAATATCGTATCTGTTTAGTCTGTGATACGCTTTAGATCTATAGTTGGTTGCTTATATAAAGGTTTGACTTGAGCATAGCACTATTACAAGTTTATATGTGTTACAAATTTTATGTTCACAGGGGTGTTTCATGTTTTTTTTGTGTTCTGTGTACATAGCCAGTATCTTTTAACTTATATCTTTCAATAGAAGTTGGCGATAGTGTAAAAAAGGAAGAGACATAATTAATATTTTTCTAACGTTGTAAACATTGTTAAATACTGGGTTTTATGATTGCAAAGACGGTTAAAATTTACAGTACACGATTGCCAAATTCTATTGAACGAAACTGAGTTTATTAACTATGTAATTGGCAACTTTTCTATCGTGATTCTAACCATCGTAACTTTGATAAAATAACAGACAGAATATATTCAATAGTACAGTATTTTGACTTCATTATGCAATTTTTCTATTTCATGAAACTATCATCGACACGTTTATCCTCGTTTCTAGAATTCATTATTTACTTGGTTGTACATAGATTTCTGTCACCTGTCACTATTATCCCTGCCAACTCAACTACTCTACGAAACTTAAAATGGTATTGGTTGTCTATGTAGCGTTTATTGTACTCTGCCTACCCCATTTGGGAATACAGGCACGATGTATGTATGTAGGTTGCTAAATAAATTAAAAAGAACATTGACATGAAAAGCGCCAATTTCATAAGTCTAAATGCCGGTCGCAGAACACAGCGAAATTCGAGCGTTGACCCACTGCTATCTATCTCTGTAGCACGCGTGCAGTAATATTGCCCTCACGCTCGCACAGTGCGACGCACGTGCTCAGGCGCATTGAGCAGCGGGTCAATGTTCGAATTTCGCTGTGCTCTTCAACCTGCCTTTAGTGGTTGGCGATGAACTTGGCAATATTTTAAAGGGTGGGGGTAAGTTTGCGCATAGCTTTTTGATTGAAGCAATGCCCGACTTTACCCCCACCACTTAAAACATGGCCAAGTTTATTGCCGACCACTATAAAAGGATATAGTATTACAGACACAGACTTATATCGAAATAGATACCGTGAATTCCAACATTTGTATGAAAACTAAGCGTGCCATCTTTTCTCTACGTACTGTAACGTCACATGAGCGCTTTAGTGATGGGAATTGACAGTCCGAGTGAAACCGATGCCGCCTTATTCAAGTTGTCCTGTCTCCAGGCAGTTAAATCTAACCTAAGTGGTACAAAACTAAATGAAATCGCACAAAAGGAAGAGCATTGCTCTCCCTTTCAGCACTCGAAGTACGTACAGTCAGGGAATCTGAATGTTTAGCAGGTTGACCGTCTTCATAATTTGTTCGCATTATAAGACCGCCCCGTGTGGTGCCAGGTTAGAATAGCACCTCCCCCTTTCTTCTCGTGGGTGTCGTAAGAGTCGACTCTGGGAAAGGGTTAGTGTATTGCGGGCGATGGGCTAGCAACCTGTCACTGTAATATCACGTTTAACCATCTGGTTACCCTGAAATTGCTAAACGTGGCACTGGATTTTTGAATTCATGTGCTCTGCCTACCCCTCTTGGGAATACAGGCGTGAGAATATGTATGTATGTAAAGGACAAACTTCACCATGAAGTTCAATATTGAGTATTTATGTCATGCAACTGGCTGGAAAAAGTAATAAGACCAATTTTAGAAGTGTCTCAACCTGCTAAACATCTAATATCCCTGACTGGACACTTGAGTCATCTATTTCGATATAAGTCTGTGGTTCCAGAGTTGTCTGTGATTATTCCTATGGGCTTGTCTGTGGTCGGCCTGCAAATGGCCGCTTACCGCCAATATCATTGTTTCCCGCGCTTGCCCGGCGGCTTCTGCAGCTGGAAGGCGGCGCCGGGCTCCTGCGCGGGGGCCGATACCACGGGGGTTGGCGTCGGGGTCCAACTAGCGGCTGACATAATAAAAATAAAGATTAATAATATAATATGTAAATATTAAGCCCTCTCATAGTGAGAAGAGGCCTGTGCCCTGCAATGTGACGTATATGTATAGGCTGGATGATTGATTGAATAATATAAATTTAAAGGTGCTTTGGTGTTTTTGGGTACATAAGAATAACGGTAACAGGTAGATGAACGGTCTTGGTCGCTGGTAACGCCGAACACAAAATTTAAAAAGAACTATATTTCCACTTCCCATTAAAGATTTAATACCTATTTCACAAAAACAAAACAATAAAGAAGAAATAATAATAATAAATATAACTAACTTAAAAACTAAACTAAATTTAAAAAAGGGCACCCCCGAGGCATGGTCCCAAAGACGCTGGCAGCGTTTCCTCGCTGTATCGCAATGCTGATGCGTTGAGCGAGGAAACTGCCAGCTCTTCGGTCTCCAGTTGTATCAGCCAGGCGCTTGGAGAGCTCTTTTAAAAGATTGGTGGCGCTGGGACCCCACGGGCCTAAAGTCTCGACCCCGAATGGTACGAAAACGTATTCAGGGCCGAGACCTCGGTATTTTGCGCTCTTT
The DNA here is from genome assembly GCA_005406045.1 of Adoxophyes honmai. Classification (NCBI taxonomy): domain Eukaryota; kingdom Metazoa; phylum Arthropoda; class Insecta; order Lepidoptera; family Tortricidae; genus Adoxophyes; species Adoxophyes honmai. The sequence goes on from BHDV01009655.1 coordinate 124,074, forward strand.
AATCTTTCGGCCGCTTCAGCTGCCGCTCCTGCTTCTGTAGAAGTACCGTGGAGGTGGGACGGTGCCAGTGTATCGACACAGGTTGCATCCCACACCAACACTCGCCCCTGCTTCCACGGAATTAATGACATTCCATCTGGTCTCTTGCCATCATCTCTGATTATACCTGACGGTTCTAGAACCGCAGGCATGTTGATGGTGGCAAGAGAGCGACGGATAATGTCATTTAGAGCGGCATGTCTGGAAAAGCGGCCAGCGCTCTTCTGACAAGAAAGCCCGTGGTGTCCCAGCGCATCAACATGGCTACCGCAAGGGCATCTGTGCGGTATACAAACAGGAACTCCAAGTTGCAGGCAGGTGGCAACCCTTAGTTTTCCCATTAAAGTACATACAATTTTGACATGTATTGTGTGTTTGCGTGTGCGGTCGCTATAAAATTTTCAACAAAGTTTGAAATATAAATTTTCTTTTAGGTTTAAGTTTTCTGAGTCGTATTGAAAATCAGCATAGCGGCTTGCCGAATATCATGCTGAGAGCGGCTCTTTTGGCGCTATTTAGTGCGTTGTTGTATTTTACGGCAGGCATAGTATTAAGTCACTATTTATTTAAGGCTTATCCGTTTTTAGATAAGTTAAACAAAAATATTTTATCTGTGTGAAACCTGTGTTAATAGTTGTCTTTCCTTCTTTCTTTTTCTTTCTCTTTCATGTATGTATGTATGATTATTAAGTAACAACTTACCACTGGTATCCTGTCCGGGGAAGGGCGAAAGTGAATTGCCTAAATAACTGAAAGGCGTTGGCCCTGCCAACTGCGAAATGTTACCTGAAAATATAATGATTTGGTAAATAAATCCGGCATTTACCAGATATAGACATAAGAAAAACTGCTTTCTAGAATTTTTTAATCTTTAAACTTTAAAAAAAATATCGATTTTCTTTTTCGACACTTGGAATTAAAAAAAAACGTCAAATATCAAAACGTTGAATATCGTTCAAAAATGTCCATACATTGAAAAAATAATGTCGATATTTTTTCAACAAGCCTATTTTGTACTCACTAAGCACCGCTCTAGGGTCGGAGATGACGGCGCGACTCAGGTTGCTGTCATTCGGCCCGGTCTTCGTTTTCTTTCGGGTGCCTTCGGCGTCGCGAAGGATCTGGTCTAAACTGGTACTGGCTGAAAAAATAAAAGTGCATTTAACTATTTAGCTAACTTTTTTCAGTGATGACATGAAGATAGTGTAACAAGTGACGCGAACAGCGCTATTGGTAAGTCTAAGGAAGAATGAGACGGCAACCATCAGGCAATACACACTTTATTTAGATCTAGATTTTTGAAATCTTAGGCTTCTTTATCATGGAGTTAATCAGTACTACACTAAAATGCTAAACACTGGTATGAATTGAGTAAATTCAAAAACATGAATGTGCTTTTATACCATTAGTAGAGCTGAAACATAGTTTTAACTCTTTAGAGTTTACTTCGCGATTTTTTTCTATTGACCCGTATTTTTTGTGCCATGTTCTGAAAACCGAAGAACGCAAGAACAATCGTAGTATAACGTAATACACCTGAATACGATCGTGAGGGTTAATTTCAATTGAATTTGAACTTTATCATTGGTCAACCATCAAAGGGATTGAACTTACGTTATCAACTGTTCTAGTTATCGATGTTATCGAATCAACTCTATCTCCTATTAACATTTTTCAGTAACATTAGGCCTTTTTGGTAAGCTATTTGCATCTCCGAATTAAAATAAATCACGACAATATTGAAAAACACAGAGAAGATGAAGAAAACGCGATTAGTAGGTACAGAAATAGATTTAGATTAATACTTTGAATAAAGGTTAAATTTTAGTTTCGTTGCATTTCCATTTAAGGTTTTATATTTTAATTTTAAGTAATTTAAAAATTTATATTTTCAAAGTACTTCTTTTCTGTTTTATTAATTGCTATAATGCCTATGATATTTATCAATAGTTCGATATCGAATACCGACTCCATAAGTACTTACCGGAGATAGAATTGAACACGTCAGTGGAGTCCTTGAGCACGTATTTGCGCAGATTGAGGTACTGCTCCTTCTGCGCCTCGACTTGCGCGTGCGCTGCTTGCAGGCGGCCCGCGAGCGCCACGAGAGACTCGTGCATGCGGCGGATGCCCAGCGTCAGCTCTGCGGGGGAAGGGATAGGGATTAAAACACCTATAGAATAATGTGGAAGTCTTAGTGAGGTCAGATTAGTCGAAAATGACACCCACAGTAGGGTTTAAAACACCTACACGCACAATGTTGAAGTCTTGGTGAGGCCAAATTAGTCGAAAATGACACTCAAACTTATTTTAGATGTCTTGCGTCAGGAGTATTAAGTAAAGCTAGATTTTTGTTGCCGAAAATTAATGAATTAGAAAGTGTTTTTTGTGTATTTTGATGGCCAAAAATGCTATTAATTTTGCACATTTTATAATGTAGAGGAGCAATCAGAAAATATTGTTGAAAATTCAGTCTGAAGGTGTTAAAACTGTGGTGGTCTTGTGCCCAAAAAACAATGCCAAATTTGAGATCAATGCTGCCAAATCAGTCAAGAATGATATCGCACATTACTTTTATTTAGTAATTAAAATGTCAAACTATGAAATTGCATCTTGGATTTTAAAAATATGTCGAATTCGAGTTCAGTGAGGCCAAATTAGTCGAAAATGACACCTGAACCGATTTTACATAATATATCTTGAATCCTGAGTATGATGTAGAGCTAGATTTTTGACTGCAAAATTAATCATTTAGCAAGTGTTTGTGTTAAGTACAATTACCTAATATTGTATACCTGTTCAGGCCACTGTTGCTACCAAGTTGTTCATCGTTGGCATAGAGGAAAAAGCCACTACAGTTCTAATGTCATTCTGTATGTTCGGAGACGATTCCGCCAAACCATCGAGGCGATCGCTGTGCTCTTATTGGCCGGCCTAAGATCGCGCGTAACGCTAGTGGCTTTATCTCTACGGTAATTGGGTGTGTAGTTTCCATGATAGTGACAATCCAATAATGGTTTGCGGGACTGAGTGGCCGACATTGTCTCTCTAGTGGTTTTTTTCACTGATAGTTGTATCTGTTAACCTATACAGTTTAACAATAAATGTTCTGATAGTACCTTGGTCGGAGAGCGCCCGCGGGGCAGCTTGCATCTGCGCAAGTCTCTAGTTCGTCCAATAGTTCCTTCACTCCGAGAGTATGTGGCCGCCCCAAATGTGGCCTACCTTGGTCAGAGTGTGGCCTACCTTGGTCAGAGTGTGGCCTACCTTGGTCAGATTGTGGCCTACCTTGGTCAGAGT
>BHDV01009655.1:131000-149055 GCA_005406045.1 Adoxophyes honmai
GTGATTTTCAGAGAAAAAAAAACCGGGATATAATTTCTTACTTACTGAATAATCCGAGTAAAGCTCGGTCGTACAGCTAGTTTACCATGTATGTGCCGAAACAAGAATATGCCGAAAACGGAATATGTATGTCCAAAAAGGAATGTGCCGAAAAAGGAATCAATCATTTTATTTTCATTGCATAGTATTTACGGCCTATATTTTTTCAGATAAGTTCAACAAGAATGTTTTTTGTTTCTGTGTCAAATGTCTGTTAATAATGTCTTTCTTTCTTTTTTTAAATAGAGTATACGTACTTTCATACTTCGTCAGTCGACCTAGGGATGTCAATTGTGGCATATGCATGTGAAACTATCGTGGTAGTGGCACATGTGTCTAGTTGTTTGATTTATTATAAGAAGCCATACAAAGAGGCAGAACCGTCTTTAAACTATTTGAGGCCCTGGGCACATTAGGATCATGGGGCCCCTATGGTTATCATTGGGTAATCTGGCAGGAACTAGGGGGCCCCATTCGATCGCGGGGCCCAGGGCACGTGCCCATTGTGCCCAGTGGAGAAGAGGGGCCTGCAAAGAGGTCACACTTTCAAGAGAGGAGGGCTAGTGACGTCACACGTTAAACAGAGTTACTATAAATCTCATAGTTAAATGTGGGATTTGGATTGTGAGGCACGGTAGAAGAAGCTAAAATCTAACTTGGTTTTAAGTGGGGGGTCAGTTCGCGCATCGCTTTGCGACGGAAAAAGCAGAGCGCGTTACCCCTACTACTTAAAACCTTGCCTAATTAGATGCTAGAGACGGTACAGCGATCCAAAAATAATAAATACCTTATGTAGAGGTTTGATGGACACCCTCATAACATCTGAACTTATAGACTTCTGTTTCTTCACAAACTCCTTAAAATTCTCCACATTTGTCTGAATCTCATTTGGTAGCTTGATCTGTTTCGGTGGTTCACCTGAAAATAAACACATACATACATACATCACGTCTATACTACCAAATGGGGTAGGGCAGAGCACACAAAACGCTACAAACAAAACCATGACTAATTCACATTCTGTGGGACTTTCAACATAATTTTAGGTTTAATAAACAGTTGAAAGAGGTATAATAGTGATAGGTTGCTAGCCTGTTGCGTAAAGCGTACCTAAACTTATTTCCTTAGTCGCCTCTTACGACATTCACGGAACAAATGGAGAAGTGTTATTCTAAACCCGACACCACACGGACTAATAAGACAAACATTAATATAATGTTTGACATTTGATCCAATCTAGAAGTGGTCAAACAAGAAGTGGTCAAATCCAGAAGAGGACAAATAAAGAAGAGGTCAAATAAAGAAGCGGTCACTGACCATCCAAACATCACAATGTTAGAATAGTATATTTTTAACTCAGTCAACATCCCTATTGTAAATTTCACCACAGATTACTAAATATTTACTACGTAACAGATACTTCACTTAGCAGAAAATTTCCAATACCTACTGCTATAATACCCTACTCCGTCGTGGCGGCAACCACTGCATGCTAAAATGTGCCTAATTGCTCAAGCGTATAGTTGTAATTGTTTCGCATCGCGCGATCCTGTTGCAATCGCAGGGCTGCCTCTTCGATGAAATTAATTTAACATAACTTTTTGTGTCTATGTTATTGAGAACTGTGAATATAATCTGACTTATATGTGGCTGTATAAAATTGTATCGTTTACAAAATACATATTTTTATAAATTGGTGCTGACTGTACAATACATCTATGTATATGAAACATAATTATAGACGTCATTGTGTAGGTAAAATAAAAAATCTTTAAAAGTTACATCTGTTTTATTTTTATATATTTTTTTTATAAATTTCTTACCCTTTCTAAATTCCCGGTTATTAAATATAAGTGTTGCTTGATTTGCACCCGTCTACAGCACATATGGCAACACACGGCATTGTAGGTACGCGTACGAACGAATCGAACTATTAAAATTTATCAGCGTGCGTGCGCTTCGCTTGCGAACACCGAACTGAATTTGGTCCGCCGGCGGACCGTGACCGCTCGGCCGGGCGGTAGGTAATTATAGCGCGCAAGTACATGGAGTGACGGAGGCCTGATTTCACTTACTTTTGCCATCGCCTGTTGTCGTGTTGGCTGTGCCGATGCCGCTTTGCGATAGCCCACCGAGTCCCAAGCTTGGAGTCACTGTTAGAAAACAAATTTAATATTAGATTTATGCATTTTTCAGATAAAATATTTCATAGTATGCGATCGTGGTTGAAGCGTGAAAAGGTAATAGAAAAACAGAATGCACATGAAATATTACATAGTGAAAACCATGCTAGTAGCCACTTCATAATTTTAGGTTAATGGTGACAGGTTTCTAGCCTAAGCCTAAAGCATACCTAAACCTCTTGCCTTAATCTTAATAGTAGCCTCTTGCGACATCCAAGAAAAAAATGGCGAGTTATTATTACAAACCCGATGCCTCATGGAAAATTTATAATAAATGGCCGATGCCACATGGAAAATATGGTTATGATAAATAATGCTAATACTTGCCTGTTGTGGTGGCCGCAGTTGTACCTAGCTTAGCACCTGTAAGCACGGAATATAAAAATGATGTGTTATAATTATATACTTACATATACATCACATCTGCATTCCTAAACGCAGAACACACGAAACGTTACATAGACAAAACCATGACGATTTCAAGTTCAAAAATAGACTGAAATTTTACAGCAACAAGAAAATAAATGTAAAATATTATTACAGTTTCCATATAAATAGTTTTAAACAAATCCCAATCTCATCTTTCATTTACCAAACTCAACACCAGCAGGGCTATGTCTAGCGCAGAAAAAATCTACATCAGTTCCAATTTGACAGTTGCAACCTAATCTCGTTTTAAAATTGAAACATTCACATAATGTCACACTTGACATTTTAACCAAATTGAACAAGTGATTTACCAAAATCTGGTTTAGCGTAAGCTCTAAAAATGCTGTCACAATCGTATTCCAGTTTTTTACACGAAAGCACTTTACCGCGACGCTTGATATCTAAATCGATTTCTTCCGTGAAACCGATGTACATTTTTAGTGCGTTACTCAAAGTCCTGCTGGTAGACCCTTCTTACCACACGACGGTGTGATAGTACGGTACGTGTCCCTTTTAGCAAACTTGATCTGGTAGCTGTTCTCCGGCTCAGATTCATGTCGACCCTCACAATACGTTGAGTTCAGGCACGTTGGGAAAGCTTGGAAGGTCTGGGTTATCGGGACAAACGGACCATGGAGTGGGAAGGAGTGGTTCGGATACATGGTTCTGGAAAGAAGGAGGTTGTGAATAGGTAGGAAATGAGGTAAGTGGAGTATGATGCTTTGATTATCTGGTCTTGATACTGGCTTACTAAATCGGAAAATTACGGAATATGATTGGAGAGTATGGCGATTCTTATACTACCACCATGCAGCGCAGTGCTGGAAAGCGTGTTCTAACGTTGCTTGAAGTATCTCATAAGTAGAGACCGGATTATATGCAATTGCATATCTGCATATGCATTTGCATATTTAGGCCATTTTGAGGGTTATTGCATATTTATCGAAAAACACCTTTGATGATGCATATTTTCACTATTTTGCATAATTTTTGGAAGGAAAATGGCATAAAACTGCCGAAGTAAATCGGTAAATACACTGGTGTTTTTCTGATCAGGAAATTATTGTCTATATTGATTTAGATTCAAAAAAAATCTCCAAAAACCTGGGTCAATGGCAGACTATCAATGCGTATTTTTTTACATGTTCGAAATCAAGTAAAAAATACTACAGTAATTGATAATTGATACACAGTTAAACAAAATTTAAATTTGATTTTACAACAAAAAAATTAAGATTTCCATTTTTTACTAAAATATTTTGCATATTTTGACGTTTTTCATGTATATTTAAGGCATTTTTCGTGCATATTTCGAGCTTTTTATGTTGCATCCGGTCTTTACTCATAAGTGTTAAAAGTAATGGCTTTTTGCTAAGGCTTGTACAAATTGGTACATACATTTTCAATGTAATTCTAACTCATAGTGACTATCTTATAGTGACTGTGACCCTACATAAGTCAAACTTACATGGCTTTACGAACTAGTAACTAATAATAGGAGCTATCATCAAAGTTGCTTACCGAATAAGCTGCTTGTGTTGGCAGCGCTGGTGGCTCCGAAACCGAAGCTGCTCTGCGTGGAGGCTGTTCCAAAGCCAAAGCCACCTAGCCCTCCGAGGCCTGTACTTGCTGTGGTGGCTGGAGCCCCAAAGCTCAACCCTGAGGTAAAAATAAAAGAAAAGATAAAGAAATTTAGTAAGCTAGGTTAGCAGTTTTGATGGTCCAAAACAAGTCTGCCAGTTAAAATGTGGAAAAATAGCTGAAGCAGATTTCAGGTTTATAAAATAATATAAGTTTTTAAATCTTCAAACTTCCAGAATAGGGGTTGAAATTGTAGCCATTAGTAACCAAACTGTGAAGTTCAAATCATTTAATTTTTAAAATTTTTAGTTAGATAAAGAAAAGAAAAGGTATTTTTTTTATTTTTATTTGACTAACAGACTAAACTCTCTTTTCTAGTCTTTTTGTCTATTGTTGTTGTGTGTCAATGTTGAGAAAACTAAAAAGATATTAAAAATTGCCATTAAAAAGTGTCCCACTGTTGGACAAAGGCCTCTCCTCTTTTTCGAGCTACTTTGAAGTCACTGGCTGTTCATTGGCCACCAAGTGGCTGTTTACCAGTCCCACTTTAGTTTAGCAGAAAATTTATGTAAGTAAAAAACTAGTAAATATTACCAGTAGAGGCAGTGCTTGTGCCCGTGCCAAAGTTAAGGCTGCCCGTACCGAGCCCTGCACCAAAGGACGGAGCAGTTGTTTGACCAAAGGCCGGGGCTGCTGTCGCACCAAAAGTTGGCTGTGATGTTGCTCCTGAAAGTTTGAACATGGGTTTGAGTTCAGCATGAGCATCAATAATAACATGAGAAAACATAATCTTTATGGGTGGGGAGCTATTTTGATTTTTTTTATTGGTAAGGAGTATTTTGCAACTGATCAAGAGTTCTGACCTATATGTTGTCGGTTTAGGTAGTTAAAACAATATAAACAATCTTGACATGTCTTTTTATTGAAATACACAGTCTAAAAATGAAAATTGTTACACTATACAATTCAATCATGAAAGTAAATGATTTTTTCATACCAAAATTGTAAAATGTAAAGATTTCGATTTATAAAGTGTACGTTTAAATAAAAAGACACGTCAAGATTGTTTACATTGATTTAACTACCTAAACCGACAACGTATAGATATGTTATGATCGGTCTAAATACTAGAATATTTGTAAACACAACTTTAGCGCACCATTCTCATACTCTAGGCTGCAAGTTAAATAGACTATGGGTTAATCAGGCCCTGAATGTCTAAGTAGAGATATAACACATGTTAGAAGATTGTTTGGTTTACATAATTTTGAGTTTTGGGAAGGACCAGACAGAAGAACAAAGACAAATACAATTTCATACAAGGTTTTACATTTAAGAGATAGTTGTCAAGTGGGTGACGTGCTGATTAACCCCTCAAGATGCTGTTAATATTTCACTTCCTGGACACAAGTGGTTAAGATAAAGAAAACAGAAAAGTTGTACTATTGAACCAATTGATTCTTGTTCCAATTGGTTTTGCCATACATAGTGGCTGTATCTCGCTTTGTTTTAGTGTTGTGTTCAAGCTAATGCTCATGAAAGTCAGATATACTGAACTTGTCTTTGATTGCTTCCCTTTGTTTCCTAATGAGTCAAGTTATGCGCATGTCATTAGTTTCCTTTTTAACAAATTTAACTATTCATATATTTACCAAAAGCTGGAGTAGTTGTGGCTCCAAATGCAGGAGTGGTAGTTGCTCCAAACGCAGGGGTGCTAGTGGCACCGAAAGCAGGTGCTGCTGACGTCGCACCAAACGCCGGGGTAGCTGTGGCAGCCCCAAACGCAGGGGCCGTTGACGTTGCCCCGAAGGCAGGTGTTGCTGTAGCCCCAAATGTAGGAGCCGTCGACGTCGCACCAAAAGCAGGCGTAGTACCCGCCCCAAAGGTCGACGTCGACCCAAAGGCGGGAGCTGCGGCTCCGAACGTAGAACTAGTGTTGGCACCAAATGCAGGCGTCGTGGTAGCTCCAAAACCAGATGTCGCCCCAAAAGCAGGTGCTGATGTCGTCGCAGTGCTCCCGAAAAACCCAGAGGACTGCGATGTGGCGGTTAATCCAAAACCCGGAGTCGCTGGCCTGTTCAAAAGTGAGGTTATATTTTGACTTTTTTTTTTGAAGTTTAAAATGACCAGAGACTATTATTATTATTAAAAAAAAACTGAGGTGATGATTAAAAAGGTTTTATGCACTTACTTGTTAGCTCCAAAACTGAAACCGCCAGTGAGTCCTGAAGAAGCGGGAGCGCTAGACGGAGCACCGAACGAGAAGGACATTGTTATGGTTTATTTCACGGCACTGTCTCAAGACACATTTACACGAGTACGCAAATAATGAATTCACTTGTATTCTCGATTAATGGCCAGCATGTTTTACTTTTTTTTCGGAATGAACGTTAAATTAACGAAAGAACAGCGCCACAGTGAACAAGCGAAGCTGTTTAACTGTCAAGTCAACAGTCAACGTCAAACACTCATTTTTGACATTGCGAATTGCGTTTCGTTCTGGATCTGTGTTCTGAATTGTTTCACTGGCGCTCAACGCTAGACTTCGTTGCTAGGTTTCCATTTTAAATAATCTAGCCAGACCAGACTGTTTATTGACAAGTTTAACATTTCACAAAAAATAGTAATTTTAAGAGAGGCACAATGAATTATCTTGCCTGGGGAGGGAAAATGGCAAGAGCTTGTAGAGTTTGTTTTAAAACGACTCCCATCGGAATGGATATAACGTTCAGGCCTCGAGTTTACGTGTACCCAACACCAAGACCCGAGGTGCCTTTGGTCAGTGTTACTGAAACGAGCTATGGAAGGCTGTACACGGGAAATATAGTCGTCGAATCTGGAATCCACGGACGTCTTCCCAAAATCAAGAACATCACTTCCTTTTAAATACAATAAAATTTGATTTGTTCATTTAATGTAAGTACTTTTACTTACTAAAAGAATCTCAATGAAATGTAGCAATTTGTTTTTATTTTTGTTATTAAAGGTCTTTGCCATGTGGTGTCGGGTTTTGGATGAAACCTCTCCATTTCTTTTGTAGATGTCGTAAGAGGCCACTAAGGAAATTTTCGTTTATAATAACATTATTTACAAAGAAAAATTACAGAAATATACTTATTAATAAAAATAACTAAATTTATCCTAAACTTATCCTAAAAATAATAAATCTAAAAAGGGTCCCCGTGGCATGGTGCCCAAAAGGCTGGCAGCGTTTCCCCTTTGAATAGCTATGCTGATTCTTTGTGAAAAATAGCTGCCAGCCCGTTGGTCGCCAGTGGCGTCGACCAGGCGCTTTTTCAACGTGATATAAAAACGAACATAGCATAAAGAAAATCTGGTATTCCGGGAATCTGATATTTTGATAAGCAGGTATGTCGGCAATCTAGTATTTTGCAATTCTGATATTTAGGGAACGAGCGGTTCAATTGAACGATTTCAGCGAGAGGTCGCTGCGTAGGTACAGTCAAGGACTTTAATTCATGAGCCACCATGGAACCAATTCACATTAAACGTCATAGTGACATCACATTAATTATTAAGGGAAACAGTAAAGTTTTTTCTTCGAAAAGATTCTATGAAAGGTAGGAAAGAAAAAGTATGAAAGGTAAGATATAAGGTGTCTCATGAATTAAAGTCAAGCCGTACGAAACTCATTCACCTCTGTGAATGAGTTTCGTACGGCTTGACTTTAATTCATTATGTAGATAGGTATGCCATGTCTCTACATGGCATACCTATCTACATAATGGTGATCTATGGTTTTACTCACCATGGCCCAACGTACAGTCGCGAACCGGGATTGTTGAGCCACTTACCAATATCTGTAATTTGGTCGGGTAACACTAATCCAATAGCAGACATCTAGGCGGCCACATCGTTCATTGATTACACGTCTAAATTGCGAACAGTGGCAAATGGCTCAACAATCCCGGTTCGCGACTGTACCTTGCTCAAGTATACGGCTGTTTAAGATAGCTCGGCAAAACTAGGTAGGGGTGATTAGCGCTTTTAGGGTGTAGGAAAGACTCCAATATATCTCTCTCCAGGCAGATGTCTGGGGACCGAAGTCCACAGAGAGAAAGTTTGAAGTTGTATTTATGCAACCGATCATCGAAAATTCGTTAGTGCGATGTAGCATTGTTTAGTTCGGTTATTTGACGTATGTGGCCAGGGCCGTCTTATGCATGTCGCGGGCCCTAGGCAATGCTCGTCTCGGGGCCCCCCCTACCGTCTTTCTAACTTCGATTTTTTAAGTTTTAAGAAACATGGTAATTTTTTTTCTCTGTAGCACAGGGCCCCTGAACGTGGCGGGGCCCCTAGGCAGTAGCCTACATTGCCTTATGGATAAAACGGCCCTGTATGTGGCGCTGGGGCGCTACAAGGGCAAAGCGGGGTGGTGAAGTGCGGCTGATCTACCAATAACGTGTCGCCATCCATCCCCTTTGCTCCGCGGATACCGAATAGACCTAAAATTGATTACTGCGCATACCCCTTCCACTTTTGCCGAGCGATCCCACCTCACCGAACAACCTGTACAACCTGTACAACCTGTAGCGTCCCTGCCAAACAAAGCACCTAAACATAAAGTGTGTCAAATAAACACGTAATATAAAATAGTAAACCTACAATTCCGCAGTAATAAGTTTTCTCTATTCTATTTTCACTAACATCCTGAGGGACCTGTGACACTAACTATGTAGTGTAAGCCTTGCAACATTGCACAACCAACATTAATTTACAGTCACACACGCCAAACTATACCCTCCAACATATACACCAGAGCATAACGTAGTGGAAAGACAAAACTTGTCATGTCTAGAAGCTCATGACTTTCCACAAAAGCTGTTGATTTGCGCGATATAGGACTCTAGTTCTCCTTGTTATGGTGCATCGGGGAAGTAAGTTACCTTGTTATGTTTTCTTGGTGTAAATTATTGAATTCACGGCAACATAAAGGAGTCAAGCTTGCGGTAATAAAACTGGGTGTACCGGGAAATGCGGCTGGTATTGGTTTCCGCGGAATGAAATGTGATAGCATCTTTATTAGGATTGTTGTCGATATGTTGCGTAGCTCGTAAAATTACGGGTTGTAAATTGATAAGTATAATGAGATTGTCTTCGGCTGATAATGAGCAACACGCATAATGCGAAAAGATTATGTAGAATTTGAAAGCTTCTAGGTACAGTACGATCATTGTCATGATCAGTGATTGAAAACGCAGGGGTTGACAGTGAAAATAATATTTTTAAGGGCAGATTTAACCAAACTGAAAATTAATGTTAGCCCTAGCTCCTATCCGTTTTTTCATAATGTAAAATAGGTAAATAATTTGTTTGTTTGTTTGTATGACTCCTTATTGTACACAAAACACTTACATAAAACAATTAACAAGTCAACAGCTTTATGCACAAAGGCGAACTTATCCCCGAGGGGATCTCTTCCAGTTAACCTTCGTGTTGTGTCGGATTTAGAATAACACCTCTTCCATGGAGGTCGTAAGAGGCAACTAAGGAAGTAGCTTATGTTTCAGACGAAAGGCTAGCAACTTATCAATATTGACCCGCCAACTTAAACCCTAAAAAATATGCTAAAAGTGGCCACGGAGAGTGAAATAGTATGGTTTTCTCTACATAGCGTCTCCTGAGCTCTGCCTACCCTATTTGGGAATACAGACGTGATGCTATGAATACATATTTATAACAAAACCACAAAAAGATCGTCATTAATACTTAGAAAATCAAAATAAATTCATACATACATACATACATATTCTCACGCCTGCATTCCCAACAGGGGTAGGCAGAGCACATGAATTCAAAAATCCAGTGCCACGTTTAGCAATTTCAGGGTAATCAGATATGGTAAAACCATATTATTATAAGTATGGTAAATTCATATAACCTGGATAATTAAACCCTCGGATATTTTGGAACTTATGTAGTTAATGCATTAGGGTAAAACATAGTGCTATCTGAACCCTAAAGATTACAACGCTACTAAGTGCCTGGCCTTAATGAGATAGAGAATTTAAACCTAAGTGCTGTAACCACAAGCACTCCAACTTGCTTACATTAGATATAAAAGGAAACGATCGTTAGTCTCAACTTAATGGGCTTAAACCTTTAACATAAATATATACATTTATCGGTAAAAATCTGCCTACTTATTTTATTCTGAAAAGTGTGATGCTCGTATTTTTGTTATAAACACAATGTTGGGCATTAACAAAGACGGCGATTTTGCGCTAAAAAGCTTCTAAAAACAACAGCGGGAATCACTTGTGATATAACAATTTTTAGGAAAATAATCTAATCATCATTTCTTTGGCACATACTTAGTATTTCCTACGAAGATACGTGGGACGGAGATTGAAGTTTTTTACAAATTTTGATTTTCATTTCCCTTTCTCCTCGTACCTCGCTGGAACCGCTATTATAATTTTATACCCAGATCGCAGAACAACTTGGACCGAATAGAAAACCAACTATCGGATTCTAATACAAATATTGAAACAACTAATTGCTTCGTCCAAGTGTTTCCCGTTTAGTTATGAGGGTCGGAGCGAAGTGAAACATAATCAAAGGTAAAAGTAGACATTGGTGAATATTGATGTTGGCTGGAGATTTTTATACAAATTGCTCTGGAATAAGTTCAAATCAGCCTTTTTTAGACTTGTTAAAATGCATGCTAAGGTAAACGCAGGTATTAACGACCCATCGAAAATCTGCAGGTATTACCGACCTATTAATATTATTTGCAATTTCTCCGATTCTAAAACTGTTTTAGCTATAAGTAAGTAAGCACACACACGCGCTCGTTTGTTGCCCATCGTTTAGTTATAAATACTTTAATGTGCATAACAATACGTAATAGAAATAAAATTTATCGATTTCTGTGCGGACCTTTGTGGAAGCCGATGTTGCCATACTAGCCCTTGTTTCACTAGGTAAGAAAGTGACGATTCTGCGTAAGCAATTTTAAGCAAACCGATGAAGCCAAAGCATACAGGATTTCACTCAACTGACTCGTCAAAGTGTTTTCTATTAATTTGCTATCACTCTTAAGTACAAAGAAGCCCTTTTATATTGGAAATCTGCAAATTAAAATAGGGCGGTAATAACTTCACGACTTTTTAAGTTGGGTCTTATTAACGACCCATACGTCGGTGATGGCCTCAACATAACATTTTGATTTTCTTTCTTTTTTATGTTTTTATTAACTGATAGGAAAACTATGAATAAACCATTTGATTCGCAAAGAACTAAGCTTTGTGTAAATCTATATACGACCCATGCAATGTTGTCCAGTTTTCTTATTTTTGCATTGTCAATGTTGTGAAAACTATAATATTAACCGAATATTGATGTTGTATTGCAATTTTTACAAATTATGATTTCTTTATCAAAGACTGATTTGATACTGTTGTATTTTATTATACCAACAGATTGAAGTGTATTTTACAGTCGAGTTAATCAAAGAAGTACATTCTAAGTTTTTTGTATGAATCGGTAATGCATTTTACATCTATACTTACTAATTCTATTACCGAGCCATAGTGGTTGGTTTTGGGTCGGTAATAGTGACATTGGGAAGCTTTTACCGATCGCACTTATTTTTTATTTCTAAACTAGTTGTTACCCGCGAGTCCATCTGTAATTGAGTAAAATTTGTTGATAGCTGTGCTCAAACCGATAGCGAAGTAAAGCTGCAAATTTCTTTTTTTTTATATGGCATATACTCAAAAGAACAGTGCAGGTAGGTATTAGAAATTGTATTTTGGAAGTTTTTTTATTCATTCTAGGGTTTTTTTAACAAAATAACAAATAAACTTATAGGTAACACAGTTTTTTTTATTTGTTCAGCATACACCAAATCCAATCAAATCCATCCAATCAAAGCGACACGTGTTAATATATTTTTGGTTTTTAGGGTTCCGTACCCAAAGGGTAAAAACGGGACCCTATTACTGAGATTTTGCTGTCTGTCTGTATGTCTGTCTGTCTGTCTGTCTGTCTGTCCGTCCGTCTATCCGTCTGTCACCAGGCTGTATCTCATGAACCGTGAGAGCTAGAGAGTTGAAATTTTCACAGACGATGTATTTCTATTGCCGCTATAACAACAAATACTAAAATCAAAATAATGATAATAATAATTAAGGGGGGCTCCCATAGAAAAAACATGTTTGTTTTTGCAGTTTTGGGTCTATTTAAATAATTGTAACAGCTAAATACTTGAAATGCTCACAGAATATTTAATCTAATATTTACTTTAAAAATAAATAATAAAATTAAAATAAAATTAATATTTAAGGGGGGCTTCCATACAAAAGTTCTGATTTTTTGCAGTTTTTGGTACGGAACCCTTCGTGCGCGAGTCCGGCTCGCACTTGGCCGGTTCATTAATAAGTTATTTTCAGTATTGTTTTTGAACCACTTCCTTACGATCGGTAATAGCTTCCTAAAAATCGTTAATAGCATCAACACCGTTATCATGGGTCGCTAATAGCAACAATCGACTTTGTCACTTCAAAAAATGTTTTTACCATGATATTCTTGTAATTGGTAATAAATCACTTAGTAAATAAAATCTACAGACATATAATTAGCGTACAAAAATAATAAAAGAACTCTGAAGATAGCCAGTATACTTAAAATTCGCCATTGATTTCAAAATTGCCTTAAGGGGGTCGTTAATACCTGCGTTTACCTTAGTAAGAGTCTATGCGTGTTAGGCCTGCCTTACACTTGCAAGTTTTACTTACGTAAGTAGGGACACAGCTATGAGTTAGGATGAGACAGCAATAGTCATCTCTTTTTTTAGCAGATAGCATCGTCCGTACTTACGTAAGTAAAACTTACCGGTGTAAGCTGGCCATTGTCTACATTCAACCAAACTTTTATTCGCGAGAAAATCAACTTTTCGTTCGAAAAGTGAGTACGAGTAGCTTATTTCACAAACTATTCAAAATTAGCTGTTAATACTTATCGTATCAAGCTTGTTCACGAGTTTATTTAAGGAATATAACCACTGATATCGTCACCATCGTAGAACAACGTCGGATTTACAAAATTGCAAAATCGGGTTTTATTCATAAATACATTTAAATAGTAACGCTTAATCGATGTGTATTTTTTTTTCTTTGAAATTATTAAAATTAAGCGAGTTCTAGACTTGGTATACAGACGGATCTAACTTAGACCCTCGGAACAATGACGGATTCGCGGATCCGCCGATATTTTATGGATGGTCTCGCCCCATGGACCCTTCAATCCCGCGACGTATGCGCATTACCGTCTGTGTTCTAGGTTAAGTGGCTACATTATAGGTGAATTTTACTAAGTTTGTAACCATCATCATGACTTCATTACAAGCATAGTTTTTTGATTTACTGAATTTTTAGGGTAACGCAACTAAAAACGTCGGAATCTACAATTCGTCGTTTTACTATGGGGGTTGTATATATTTTACAAAATTTCATTTTTCTAATTAAATATTACTTGGATTAATTAATAATAATTGTTGCAACGAAAAAAATGAAATGAAATTATTTATGTTTTTCAAGACGGAAATTCACATCCGACTTTGTTCTTTGTATTACAACGGAATTTTAACCGCAGTATTAACACAACCGTCTTTTTTACAGGGACAAATTATGACATACGTCTCTGTTCCATTTCAAATTTCCTGAAATTTATGTTAAAATGTAAAAATTTTAGCTTCAGGTCAAAGTAAATTGTAGTAGATAAAACACGATAAAACATTTTATCATTTTGTTGTTATTTTTTAGATAGGTACGTGTCCATCATCACACATCACTTTTACCAGATGGGCAATCAATATTAACTTATTTTCAGACAACTTTCGAAACGAAGAAAGTGCAGTCATTATGTCCCTTGTAAAAATACTTAACCACAGTGTAGTTTGCAAAGACTAGTTTCTGCCTGCAAATAGGTACTATGTCACCAAATCCTTTTATAGTAGGCAGTCTGTCATCAGTAAATTCTCGGTCTACATCGCCTTATACTTCTACTGCAAATGTTTTAAGCCCAGAGCTTAATATAACCCCAATATTGCCTAGTGATGATATTACTTCTCTACCGTCTCCACTCAATAAGCAAAAGCAATGTGATGACGCTTTTTTGCCCTCGACATGTTCCCGATTACTATACTCTCGATTCAAAAGCGTCAATTAATAGCATTGTACCAGAATATCCAGCAATTATTAGGGCTAACTTACAAAATCGGGACAAAAAAACTTCCCTGAAATAAAGCAACGGGCTAACAGAAGGAAAAATGCTAAAAAACTTAGACTAACAGTAAAGTAGCAAAAAGGGCGTGTTACAAAAATATCTTAGGAGTCAATGTAGGAACTTTATGTCAATGCAAGTGGAAATGTTCCACTAATATTTCGCAAGATGAGCGCTTTACTATATTTATGAAATTTAGGGAGATTAGAGACAGGGGCATACAATGAAACAATGGCTATATGTGGCAAACTATTCAACTAAAGAAAGTAAGAGCAGAACATTTCAAATGGAATTAAAACACAACAGACAGTTTACGTATAAGTCATTTCTACCCAACGTAAACGTCAGTAATACGGAAATTAATTTGTGTAAAGTTATGTACTTAAATATGTATATTAGGCATCCATGAACGAATGAGAAAAATGGGTCAATGGAGATCAAAAAAGATTATGAGAGGATCCTACACAAACCATGGCAAAATTATTAAATTATCGACCATGTCGAATCGTTCCTCAACACCCGACAATCATCAAAAAGCCTTAACTTAGATGGAAGTCTTAGTTTTGTCAGGATGTTCGAATTATACAAAGAATGGCCCGAGTGAGAGAAATTTACCATTAGAGCTTATAGTTTTCAGCAATACAGGGAAATTGTTAAAAATAAATTTTATTTATCTTTCCGTTTCCCCAAAAAAGACACTTGTGATCAATGCCACTTATTCAAAAATATAGGAAATCCACCTGAGAAAAAAGACTATGCTGCTCACCAAAGTAACAAAACTATTGCAAGGGGATTAAAAAATAGTGATAAAAATGAGGCTGGTAGGTACGTCCAATGGCACGACATTACGTGCAAATGAGGTATTTTTACTATAAGGCTACAATTGGGACGAGCGTGGCTAAACGTGGAACCAATTAAGGCAAGTTATTTTTATTAAAAATATAAAGATCTTTTAATTATCTGCAAAACAGGCATAATATACCAAACCAGCACTCACAACTTTTTCTTTCTTTACCTCATGGACGTAGTTCAGTAACAGACGAGCCTAATGACGGCACAGCAAGAGCGAGCCAATTAAGTAAACCATTTAAATTTGGCAGGCAGAGTGTTGTTTATTTTTTTTAATATTTTTTACGGAAATGCTCTATTATTATGATCTCATACTATGTTAGTGACTACACTCTATTAACATAAATAATGTAAACGTTGTAAAGTTGTGTTTTTTTAGAATTTATCGTTTATTTGTACTACAGATTTTTTTGCTACCGAGAGGTTTATTAATTTATTTTTTAAAAAAGCAAAAATATGGTCAATTTTAACATTTTTGTCAAGATTTAATTACAATCCGTCACGTAAATATTGCTCAGTTCCGAAAAACACAGACGTATAATCTACTTACGACGTACACCACTTGTGTCTCATCCGGAGGACAACGTCGGATTTTTACATTCGTCACTTTCGACTCCGTAAAATATCGACGTATGTGACTTTTCTCAAAATCTAATGAAATTTCAAAATATTTTCATCAATCAATAAAAAGCTAATCTTATTTACAAATATATCTGTGAATTTTAAACTTATATGACAATCCGTGTAAAAGTTATGGCAGAATGTACAAAATAAAATCTTCAAAGCGCTGTACTGTAAAGTTGTTATTTTGCAAATCCGTCGTTGTCTGACGATGGTGACGATATGGTGTCGTATCACTGCAGGAACGAGAACCGCCAAAAGCCCTTTCCTGGTGGACTAAATAATCAGTTATAATTATTTAAGCCACTCATAACTTCCCCTTTAAACCTCGAAACCGTTCCAAACTCGCCAATTACTCCCCGCCACGGCATCAACTTTTTCTTTATGAATTGTAAAACCTTTTATTATGAGCCACGGTCGGTGTATCTTTCCTTAAAGTTTCTAATTAAAAATCTAGAAAGTCAATTAAAGTTCGCCATGAGGCTTTGGATTGAAATCGTGGAAACCCCGTTGGATGTCCTCGCTAAGTGCTCGATTACTTTCCGTTTAATGGTTTGGTTAAGACACGGTGGGTTTAAGTAAATCGGGTGATTTGTAATGGTGGACAATGTGCTATGGATACAATTGATTCATGGCCTACAGTAGTCCAATATATAATGCACCTTCTGAAAATGAATTGTTGTTCGTTAGCCTCGCTAAAACTTGAGAACGAGTGAAGCCGATTTGGCTAATTTTAGTCTTGACATATTTGTTTAAGGCTGCGTTTTCACCAGAGATGTGCGAGGATGTGTTGTGAGGGATGTGTTTTTCATTAACCAATAGAAACGCTCCATTTACCTATCCTCGCTTAGCTTAGCTCTGGTGGAAACAGTTCAGAGGAGCGAGGTTTTTGTACATACAAACGAAGGGAAAGATGTGTGTGAGGAATGTGTTGCGAGGCGGCGTCCGGCTAAGATGTGTGAGGTAGCTGAGCGGTGCGAGGATGCGGATTCTGTCCAGTGACTATGCTCGCGTCCGTCAGCCAACACAACCTCGCACCGCTCAGCCTCTGTCACCTCCTCGTTACACAGCCTCGCGCCGCTCAGCTGCCTCGCACATTAAATTTGTGGTGGAAACATTCACACCGTTACACCTCCTCGTTAACAGCCTCGCACCGCTTAGCTACCTCGCACATCTCTTGTGGAAACGCAGCCTAAGTCCAGATAAGGTTTGAACGGCGAGAATATTTGGAAATCTCGCAAAAAAAAACTTGCCAAGGTGAAACGAAGTTAACATCGACGAGCTCAAATACGATTGGTATGATGACGTCACGAAAGTTTGAAGTGCCTTGGATTAGTTTCCTACTTTTAATAAATATTTTGCAACAACTTAAATTACTTTTTAGACGCTGAATTTGTTAACAACGTCGTAAAGAGTATTCTCAAATGGGACAAAACCACAACTAACTATGTCCGCGTTTCGCCACCACTTCCAGCATAACTTTTAGGTTTTCAGTTCAAAGGCACAGATTCTTAGCCTGTCGCTATCAAACCTTAACCTAAAGTTGTGCATATTGCTTACCGCGTTCTCTCTAGACGCAGGTTAAGCGCCGGTTATCAACCCTCGACCCTGAGAGTTCAGGATGGAGCTCTCAACCCTCGAGGACCCTCGAGCCGCACTCATTTACATCTTATTTACGCTGGGCAATTGACAATACAAGTGAATGGCGACACGTGGCTTTAGGGTTGCCAGCTTTTTGAAGGTGAAATAAGGTAGACGACTAAAAAAAAAATATATTTTAATTTTCTTTGACGAACAAAAAATTACGCTAATACAGCGCTTAAAAGTTTCGCGTGACGTCATTATGTGGTACAATTTTTACCTAGGCTAGTTGTGTAACTTACACACACGTAGGGTGACGGCACCAGTTATGGACGGTTTAAGCTGACAAGCACCAGTGATGGACACTTCATTCATAATTTAAAGACCATAGAGTTGTGAATTGATTGTTGTAAAACAAATGACTTTTCCTTAGTGGGTAGTGGTTTGGCCATTATATTTATTACAATATACATTTCCTCTTCCTCAATTCTTTCTATAAACCCTGCCTCACACTTTCACTTTAT
>BHDV01009655.1:155485-179042 GCA_005406045.1 Adoxophyes honmai
AACTTAAACGCGAGATATCTGAAGACAGCAAGTATCACGTCATAGAGTAAATTCATTGATTTTTACATACATACATACAATCACGCCTATGTTCCCGAATGGGGTAGGCAGAGACACGAAACGAGACAGTCAAAACCATGATTATGAGTTTCACGCTTCGTAGCCACTTCTAGCATAATTTTAGGTTAACAAAAGATGATAGTAGTACTATAGTGACAGGTTGCTAGCTTGTCGCCTAAGGCATACCTAGACCCAACCCTTAGGGTCTCACCAAACCAGTCGACGCCTTTTCGGCAAAATGCGGGTAGAAAAAGCTTTACGTTAACGCAATAAGGGCGAACAAGAAGTGAATTGGCTCGGCCATTCTCGGTCGAACGAGCCGAGCCGTTTGACGTCTTGTTCGCCCTTATTGCGTTGACATAACGCTTTTTCTACCCGCATTTTGCCGAAGAGGCGTCGACTAATGTGGGGAGACCCTAAGTCGCTTCTTGTGACATCCACAGAAGAAATAAAGACGTTTTTCTAATCCGACAGCACAGAAAAGTACCTAAGTAAAGAAAGAAATATTACAGTAGAAAAAAACTGAAAGTAATAAATCCCCTTGCCAAGTTTTAAAAGTTTAAACGCCCGTAATGCCCTAGCCTGCAGCTAATGGCTTAGTGAATTCCTAGAAATACTCATAAATTATACGTCTGTCTATGCGTCAGTTCAATAACTTGAGTTGGGTGTATTAGGAGGTCGTGGTTTGCAGATAGTAAGGGCTTTTTTCTCCTTGCCCGAGACCGTGTGGTGCCAGGTTAGAATAGCAACTCTCCCTTTCTTCCCGTATGTGTCGTATGAGGCGACTCTGGGAAAGGGTTAGTGTATTGTAGGCGATGGGCTAGCAATCTGTCACTTCAATATCATGTTTTACCATCTGATTACCCTGAAATTGCTAATCGTGGCACTGGATTATTGAATTCATGTCCTCTGCCTACCCCTCTTGAGAATACGAATATAACCTAATCAACAAGAAATATTAAATTTACGAGTAGATACAAGCTTTTTAAGGTTCCGTACCCAAATAATATTAATATTTAACGGGACCATATTATTACTAAGACTTTGCTGCCCGCCCCGTTCGTGTGTTGGAATTTTCACAGATTATGTATGTATTTCTATTGCCGCTATAACAACAAATTCTACAAATAAAATAGAATTGTTGTTTACAGGGGGCTCCCATAAAACAGTCGTGATTTTATCGGTGTTTTTGGGTCGATATAAAAAAGAGTAATATTTACCGAACATTAAGTTCTTTAAAAGTAAATACTCATAATAAAATAAAATGAAATATTTAAGGGGGGCTTGCATACAAAAAACGTGATTTTTCGCACTTTTTGGCCCGGAACTTTTCGAGCGTGTTAGATTTTCTTATAGACACTAGTATTAGAGACATTGTAACTAGGGTATCTAATAAGAATGAAATGGAATCACCATGAAAGAAATAGATTTAATATGACAGAAGAGGGTAGACTCAAGTAAATATTAACACTGCATTTGGCTAAAGCGGTTGAAGTTAAACCTACAGAAATTTAAATTTAATTAAGTTAATCATTTTGTATTCAAAGTCTGGAAAATCGTCACTTAACCGGGTATTCATTAAATTACAAGTAAATTCTGCAATTCTACTTAGTACATGTATATATTACGTATATACATAATTTAAAAATGAACAATTCAATACACAGCACTACGTAGGACACAGCACACAGCACTATGTAGGTACTAGCAGTGACAAAGGGTTGAATTTAATGTTATTACTTTAGTAGGTGATTAGTGTCAAGTTGATTGATGAAAACTCAAATAAGTAAGCTAATATTCAAATCAAACACTTTTATTTGCAAGATACAAAACCAGGGATCACTTCCTTAAACGATTAAACTTATTATTATCATCTAGCTAAACAGATCAACCAACTGAGAAAACGATCATTTTCACCTAGCCAGTCTAAACTAGTCTTACAGACTATTTGTCATTAACATTATTAAGGAAACAATAGTAAAGTACTTAACTGACACGGTTACTCGTCGCACTGGCACCACCGGAATGTGTCCGGGCTCCAAAGCCCCTCCATTTTATAGTCTTTTCTACCCTACCACTCAAATATAATTTAAACAATGATTTGTAACGAACTTAGAACTATTATCTTTTCAACATCTCCTTTTTATATAATGTACATCAATACTTATTACAAAAATACCTTCTTAATTACTTATAATCTAACAATCATTAAACCAATAGTTATTGTAATGTATAATTAACGTAAACATACAGTTTATTTGTAACGGATAATTTTTGAACATTCGTAAACTTAACGGATTTTTACAAGGCAATCATTTAACAATATAGACACATTTACACAATAATATAAATTATCTAACAAGCGCGTCTCCAACTCGTACTCGACTGGTTTTTATTTTTATATTTGCTTTCAAAACTGTTTATATATACCGGAACCATAACCGGAAAGTCTGTAACTCCTTGTAAATATATCTTACCCACATGCCCTTGAACTTGCCAGCACTACCATCACAAGCGCATGATACCGATCCAGACGAACCACCACCCTGTCGCAAAACCCAGCGTAAACCCCACGAACGCAATTAAGTCTAAATTCCTCTTTACACTTCCTAGTAGAAAGTCCTGCGGTTCTCAAAGTCTTATCCCATGACTATAAGGTTGGGAGTCCAGTGATAAGGTTGCTAGTAAGTTGGCCCCTCTCCCTTTGTTGTCTAGCGACTAGACAGGGGTGCATTTGTTTTATTTGCGAGCGGCGGGGTGCGTTTGGCGATCGATGCGTTGGTGCAGTGTTTGGGATGTACAAGCGATCAAGTTTAGTGATGGTTAGTATGGCTAAGTGCGAGTCGGATTCGTGTTTCTAAATGTGGTAGGCAGAGGAAACGGAACGCTACACACTGAAAACCATGCTTATTTCGTGTTTTGAAGCCATTTTAGGCAAGATTTTATGTTTACTGGTAAAAACAGATGGAAGAGGTATAATAGTGATAAATCTATCTCAATAATCAAGTTTCTTTATACTTCTCTTTGGTTGTCTGTAAGAATGCCTCTAAATATACTTCGTCATTTTTTTGTTTTGTTTTGTATTTCGTGTTCTTTTCTTTTACACAATAAAATGTTTACTTATTATTTTTTGCTTATTTACCTATTTCCTTGGTCGCCTCTTACGATATCCACAGAAGAAATGGAGAGGTGAAAGTGGATATTGTGGTTTCCCCAAACTGCGAAAGTTTAAGGTTGCCTGAAGATGTCTATCATAAATTTGCTCAATGAGTATGGAGAGAAGCTGTTAGAAAAAGAGAGTTTTGGCAATTTCAAATATCAGAATTGGCTGTCTGAAGTTATTAATCAATTCCATCAGAAACTGGTTGATTTGCTGTCAAAATGTTTATAAAGCCCCAAATACATTGAGTTGTCCACCTCATGCTATATACAGTGACCGCAAAATTGAACATGGTGGTCGGCCGCATTCGTTGAGCGACTTCATTCGTTGGACAGTCTAGTGTACAAACCACGTTCATTGACCGACGTAGTTAAACACGTGGGCGCAACAACTAAGTGTAATAGCCGGTTGTATTGTAAACTCTCCGTAGGAAGTGCAGAAAAGTACCTAATAAAAAAGAGGAATCGGAAAGCTATTACAATTAACAATAAAACGTCTAGACGGGTTCGATCGTCTGATTGAGCTGTTACCGCGGTGCAGTAACCTGAACATCATAATTATGGCCGGGAAGTTTATTCAGCGGTTCTCAAACTTTTTCGCCTAAGGTGGCGAGGGGCCTTGAGGCTGTTAGGTTCTTAACCTGTGATCTGATTTACCTGTGTGGTGTCGGGAGACACTAAGGAAGGATTTAAGTATGTTTTAGGTGACAGGCTAGCAACCTGTCACTACTATGCCTCTTCCATCAATGTTCGTAAACCTTGGCTAGGCGATCAAGGAAATAAGATAAGGTATGTTTTAGGCGATAGACTAGCAACCGTCACTATTATACCTGCCAACTTGCAACCTAAAAAATATGCTCGAAATGTGAAATAGTCATAGTTTTATCTATGGAGCGTTTCGTGTGCTCTGCCTACCCCTTTTGGGAATACAGGCGTGATGTATGTATGAACGTTTCTTACATGGCCCATGTTTATGCAAAGTTTTAAATTGTTTACCGCCTCTGCTTTTTGGAATAGAACTTACGTGTCCATGAAATGTTTCCTTGACCATATAGATCTTGCAAAGCCTTAAAGTGCAGCAGAGCAAAGATTGAGAACCGCTGAGTTAGTTAGAAGTTTTACTATTGATGTTTGCGAAGTTAACCAACTATATTCTTTTGTTTTAGTGCGCGTGGGTTGCGGAAAACAAGATAATAGCGTAAAGGATCCAGTGCCTGACGCTGCACCAGTAATCGACATTTTCTACCCTAATTCAAAGGCAATAAGAGTGAAAAGCAGGGAGTCTATGATTGGAATTAAGCTTTCGAGCATTGGGTATTTTACGTAACGCGGAATAAATAAAACACACAAACATACAAATATTTCCACATTCCCAAATGGTGTAGGCAGAGCAAAATAAACGTTACAAAGACAAAATGATGACTGTTTCACGCTACGCAGCTACTTCTAGCATTTTTTGGTTTAAAACACATGGAAAAGGTATAATAGTGACAGGTTGCTAGCGTGTCGCCTAATGCATACCTAAATCTATTTTCTTAGACACTTCTTACGACATCCGCAGAAGAAATGGAGAAGTGTTATTCTATCCCAATACTTTCAAAAAAAAAAAAGATTTCGATTAATTTGTAACGTTCAAGAAATCTATAAGTCAAATCCTGCCAATAAAATTGATCCACATTACTATTTTAGTGAGATTGACTTGCTGTTGGATCATATATTAATTTAATTTGAAAAAAAAAAATATTTTCATGTAGCGCAGCCACTTTTAGCAACATTTTATATTTTAACACATGACAGAGGTTTATAATAGCAGCAGGTTTCTAGCCTGTCGCCTAAAGCATACCTGAACTTCCTGAGCGAGCTCTCACAAATTCCACAGAAGAAATGGAGAGGTGTGATTCTTAACTCGATACCTCACGGATTCTACGGGTTTTAAATTAAACTTCGTCTATCACAGACAGCACCAGAAAAAGCTCCAAATCGAAGATTTCGATTCAAAATTCCGATTGCCGAATAAAAGTTGAGCGCGCACTTTACTATAAAACCGTGTCATTCTACCTTAATACAGGTCTAGATTGTTAATCTTGATTAGTCGTCAGTTCGGCCGTAACTTCACCTTTTTAGAGTTCCGTAACCTGATGGCCCCGTGTGGTGCCGGGTTGGAATAGCACCTCCCCCTTTCTTCCCGTGGGTGTCGTAAGAGTCGACTCTGGGAAAGGGTTAGTGTATTGTGGGCGATGGGCTAGCAACCTGTCACTGCAATACCACGTTTAACCACCTGGTTACCTTGAAATTGCTAAACGTGGCACTGGATTTTTGAATTCATGTGCTTTGCCTACCCCTCTTGGGAATGCAGGCGTGAGAGTGTGTATGTATGTATGTAGCCTGATGTCAAAAACCGGAACTGTTAGGCCGTGGTTTGCTTCACCCGCCGCCCGCGACCGACAGCGGCCCGCCGCCCGCCGCGTCTGAATGGTATGTTCGGGAATGCTCGGGAGTGGTCGTTTTCGCCCGCCGCGTGCGGCGTTCCGTTTACCTACTATTATTCAGACGCCGCGGGCGGCGGCCCGTTGTCGGTCGCGGGCGGCGGGTGAAGCAGACCACGGCCTTAGTCTGTCTGTCCGTATGTCAAACCCACTTTTTTCTATAAGAGAACTATAATGGTTGAAACTTGGTAATGAATTCTGTGAACCATAATAAGATTGTCACACTAAAATAGAAAAGAAAAACAATATATTGAGGTTTCTAACATTTTTTTAAATGAATAGTTTGCGCGAGAGACACTTCCAAATTGGTAAAATGGTAAAATGTGTTCTAACTTCTAAAGTAAAAGAATGGAAAAATTAAAAAAGTATAGGATGTATCTACATCATACAAACTTCCACCAAAAATTCATATTAACGAGATTTTTTAAACGTCACAAATTGTAAACCACAATTTTCTTTTCATTTCTAGTCAATGGTATCGACTCGCACTTGGCCGGTTTTTTCTAAAGGTTATAAAAACCCACAAAGACCGTTCCTGTACATGTTTATAGTCGGAACCACTTCAGTTTTATTGACAGTAAAAGTTGGCCGGTGCTGCCAATCTGTCTTTATTAACTGCCTTCAAGACTGACGCACTGAATCTATACTGTATAGTAGTTTCGTATTGGAAAAGGGTCTGGGAGTTCTTTTAGCTATGTTATCATGACTGCGAAATTTACCTTTAAGCCCGTCATACAGACTACGCATATACGATAATATTTTACATACATACATATTCTCACGCCTGTATTCCCAGAAGGGGTATGCAGAGCACATGAATTCAAAAATCCAGTGCCACGTTTAGCAAATTCAGGGTAACCAGATGGTCAAACGTGATATTGTGGTGACAGGTTGCTAGCCCATCGTCCGCAATACACCAACCCTTTCCCAGAGTCGACTCTCACGACACCCACGGGAAGAAAGGGGGAGGTGCTATTCCAACCCGGCACCACACGGGATAATATTTTATCTGCGTATAAATGCCATTTTTCCGTATGTCGATGTCAAAAGATACCTTACGGTCAATCTGCGCAGTGTGTGGTAGCTCATTGAATTGTATAGGGAGCGATATTGACAGATATATGTTATGTAACAGATATCTTACCGTATCTGCTTAATGTGTGACGAGCTTTAGTTTGTATTCTACATGCAATGCATTTCATTCATTTTAGGCATCATGTTTCATAGAGACATTTACTGCTTAAGACCTACACAATCGGTGTGGTGCCGGGTTAAAATAGCACCTCCCCCTTTCTTCCCGTGGGTGTCGTGAGAGTCGACTCTGGAAGGGTTAGTGTATCGTGGGCGATTGGCTAGCAACCTGTCACTGCAATATCACGTGTTTTTTAAATGTATGCAGTTTTTTATATTATTGAATTCGATGACATGGTTTCTAAGAAGAGATCTTCGTATGTCGTATAGTTTCGGAGTTCCTTTACTTTAAATCGAGTATGTATCAATTGTTTTATTTTGTTTTATTTTGTACCCTGTTTTAAGACTTACAACATTTTTCACATTTTGTGATTTCATGATCTGATTTCACTGTGACATTATCGTTATTATTATTTAATTTAATTATTAATTATCAATTGTTTACAATTTCACGATCTTTTTTTGAAATATTTATATCTGACTTGAAAATTAAGGATAATGTGATTTCCTGAATGAAACTGTCCCACCCTAGGGCCATCTATCGTCGAATAGTTGAACTAAACGAAGCTCATCGCGTCAACGAAATTTCGATGATCGGTTGCAATAAATGCAACTTATCTATCTATCTAGAATACAAAATAGTGTGATAAGGGAAACAGCCGGGGTGATAGTAGATATAGTGAATAGAATAGAAAAAAGTATGCTTAGTTGATTTGGTCACATAGAGAGGATAGATGAAAGAAGATTGACTAAACAAATTTACACGGGGAATGTGGATGGGTGCAGTGGGAGGGGAAGACCTAGACGGACGTTCCGTGAACAAATCGCGGACGTTTTAGAAACAGGTCAGGTCAAGAGTACCCGAAACCGACGAGCATGTATGAGGAGATTAACGAATGTAGATGACGCAAAAGAGGTATGTCAGGATCGTAGCGAGTGGAACAAAGTAGTCTCTGCCTACCCCTGTCGGAAAGAGGCGTGACGTTATGTATGTATGTATGTATGTATCTATCTACCGCTAGTAGGTCAGCCAAACCGTCGATTTAACATTTGGGCTGGCTTTTAATCGACACAAACGGCGATGGAGCTGCAGTAAATTAGTTCCAGCTAACATTCTAAGAAACAGCTTCAGTAAATAAATAGACGGTTCAGTTGCCACGGAGATCTCAACCCCTTTGACAAGACACTTGTAGCTAGGGTTACCAGCTTTAAAAACATTATACATTTTTAATACAAACTTTTATTTAGCTTCACATGGCCCGATGTTTGCTTATTTGTCTGTAATCACTAATCAAACCTTGCAAGTTAAATTTAATCAACATACATACATTACGCCTGTATTCCGTAATGGGATAAGAAGAGCATACGAAACATCGTCATCGGAATATCGCCAAAACTGTCACTATTTCACGTTCGGTGGCCATTTAGCATAATTTTAAGTTTAGGTATAAAGAAGTAATAGTGACTGATTGCTATCCTGGAGCCTAAAACATACCAGATCCCTTAATTGATTTTTATTTTATCCTGTGTGGTGTGATAGAATAAAATCTCTCCATTTCTTCCGTGGACAGCGTAGAAGGTGACTAAGTAAATAGGTTTAACGCTTAAGGCGACAGGCAATCTGTCACTATTATATCTCTTCCATCTGTTTTCAATCCCAAAATTGTGCTACAAGTGGCTGCGAACACCACACACCACTAATAAATGTTGGACATCCTCTACTGGACGTGGTAGCCCAGCGGTTCTTTCTGTGGCCTCTCAAGCAGAGGGTCGTGGGTTTAAACCTCGGGCTCGCACCTCTGAATTTTTCAGAATTTATGTGCGATATCGAATTTGATATTTACCACGAGTTATTCGGTGAAGGAAAACATAGTGAGGAAACCTACACACAGCGACGAAGTAATTCAACGCTGAGTGTGAAGTTTCCAATCCGCACTGGGCCCGCGTGGGAACAATAGCCCAAGCCGTCTCATACTGAGAGGAGGCCTGTGCCCTGCAGTGGGACGTATATAGGCTGATGATGATGATGATGATGATGATGATCATCTACTGTGCCGTATAGTCACGATAAAGTATGTGATTTTGATAAGGACTTGTCACTGTGT
The DNA here is from genome assembly GCA_005406045.1 of Adoxophyes honmai. Taxonomy (NCBI): domain Eukaryota; kingdom Metazoa; phylum Arthropoda; class Insecta; order Lepidoptera; family Tortricidae; genus Adoxophyes; species Adoxophyes honmai. The sequence goes on from BHDV01009655.1 coordinate 164,487, forward strand.
GACAACCCTCGTGCCTACAAGTACGCGATAACATTGCATTCAGCGTTGCAGCTAAAATAACTAATCGAAGTTTGAACAAGATGGCGTTGGATTTTCTGTTGCGGAATAAAACGAATGCGATGCGCCAACGGCACCGGAGGGCATAGAAATTATTGATAATTCGGAAGGAAGTTGACTAAAAAACTATTGAATCCATCAGTTAAATTATTTTAAATGTTTTTGTTATGTTCAAAAAAATTTAAATGTTGTGTCCTGTCTGGTGTCGGGATAGAAAAACATCTCTCCATTTCTTCCGTGGATGTCGTAAGAGGCGACTAAGGATAGGTTTAGGTATGCTTTAGGCGACAGGCTAGCATCCTGTCACTATCACACACTACCTCTTCCATCTGTAAACCTAAAATTATGCTAGAAGTGGCTGCGAAGCGTGAAATAGTCAAAATCATGGTTTTGTCTATGTCACGTTTCGTGTGCTCTGCCTACCTCATTTGGGAACATAGGCGTGATTGTATGTATGTATGTATGTTATTTTCAATTATGTTCCCTTATTTGCCTATGTTGACATTATCTTGGACCGTGAGGTATCGGGTTTAGAATAACACCTCTCCATTTCTTCCGAGGATGTCGTAAGAGACAATTAAGGAAAAATAGGTTTAGCTACGCTTTAGGGGCCAGGCCAGTAACCTCTGTCACTATTATACTCATTCATCAATGTTTCAAGTGTATAATTATGCTAAAAGTAGCTACGAAACGTAAAACACGGTCTTGACTTTGTATCGTTTCGTGTGTTCTGCCTACCCCATGTGTGTATGTTTAGTTTATTTCTACCAACAAGAACCTACGCTACGTGTCATAGCGTAGCACGCTCGTAGACGCATCGTAGCGCTACGCCGTAGCTTGTAGCTCGCCATCACTGTCATCTTAAAAGAAAAATAATAAAATCTATAGAACACATACATACATACAATCACGCCCGTGTTCCCAAACGGGGCAGGCAGGGCACACGCAACGTAACATAGACGAAATCACGATTATGACTATATCACGCTTTGCTACCACCTCTGGCATAGTTTTAGGTTTGCGAAGCCTGTCGCCTAAAGCATACCTAAACTTATATTCTTAATCGCTTCTTACCACATCACGGAAGAAATGGAGTGGCACTATCTCGATACCACACGGCAGATATATAGAATGATTTAGCAATATCATTATCAAGCCCGTATGGTGTTGGTTTTAGAATAACACCTCTCCATTTCTTCCATGGATATCATAAGAGGCGACTGAGGAAGTTAAGGTATATTTTACATACATACATACATATTCTCACGCCTGTATTCCCAAGAGGTGTAGGCAGAGCGCATGTATTCAAAAATCCAGTGCCACGTTTAGCAATTTCAGTGTAACCAGATGGTTAAACGTGATATTGCAGTGACAGGTTGCTAGCCCTGTCGTAAGAGGCGACTAAGGACATAGGTTAAGGTATACTTTAGGCGACAGGGTAACAACCTGTCACTTTTGTACCTGTCACCTCAAAACCTAAAAAATACTATGCTAAAAGTGGCCACAAAACGTGAAATAGTCATTGTTTTGTCGACGTAGAGTTTTGTGTGCTCTGCCTACCCCGTTTGGGAATACAGACGTGATTGTATGTATGTATGTATTATCAAGAAAATCCTCATGATAACCTCTTGTATGAACTTCTAAGATTTGAGGCATGGAGCTAGCCAAGTGTTAAAAAAATATTTACATCAAAATTATCGTTCAATTAACGTTCAAACGTAAGGCAAATAAATCGGCTATTAGACAAGGACGGGAGATCGGAACGACTTCCAATAGTACCTTGATTTGGCCGATATTGAATTAAATGTGGCGTCGAATTCTGTACTTGCGTTTTAAAGTGATCTGATTTATAGCCCAGCGGTTAGAGAACCTGACTGTTTGTATGATGAATACGAATGTTTGCTTTCGAGTCTTGGATGTTTATCTGTATATAAGTAAGTTTATCCGTAGTCTAGTACCCATAACACAGGCATTAAATTGCCTACTTTGGGACTAGGTGGTTGGTGTGAATATTGTCCAATGATATTTATTTATTTTACTAATAGTCTAAGATGTTTATTGACTCCGATTCTATACACATACGTTTACATAGACGTCACGACATTCCTAAATAAAGTAGGCAGAACACACGAAACCTTACATTGGCAAAATTTCGCTCTGCCACTTTTAGCACAATTTTAGAATTAAACATAGATGAGGTAAAATAGTGACAGGTTGCTAGTCTGTCGCCTAAAGCATGTCTCTTTTTACGACATCTACTAAAGAAATGGATACCGCACGAGTTACATTTGATATGTGAGTGTGTATTTGAATTATAGTTACTAAATAGACTGCAAATAGTTACTAAATAGGGCAATGAAATGAGTACAATTGTTAGATCCAGATTTGTAATATTGCTTTTCCAGAGTTAAATTTGTTTTTATAACATTTGAGTAAGGAAACGCTCTGTAAGAAAAAAATATTTTACAGTCTGCTTTACTACATTAAACTACCGTTGTCACTCATGTTGAAAATTATCGGATAACTCACGTTTAATAAATCGAGTTTAGCTCGACATGTTTCGGACTAATTCGTAGCCCTTCATCTAGGAGCCGCGGCAACTGCTGCTGTCAAACGCGAACTGCGCGCCTCGGCTCAGTTCAGTCAGTGTTCAGTCGCGCGAAGAGAGAAGGCACGCAGTTCGAGTTTGACAGCAGCAGCTGCCGCGGCTCCTAGATGAAGGGCTACGAATTAGTCCGAAACATGTCGAGCTAAACTCGATTTATTAAACGTGAGTTATCCAATAATTTTCAACATGTCTGCTTTACTGTTACATTGTTGCGTCACGAAAAAAGCTAGTCACAAATAAAATCAACGAAATACCTAATACCAACCCCACGATACTCAAATTTGATCGCGCCTTCGGGGATCCACTAATTTACACTTCACGCAGATTGCGTCGCTCTGATGTACCGCGGGATCCGCGTGGCCTACGGATCCAGTATGGATTCCGTATAGGTTCATTTGTAAATTAGTTATAGATACATCGCAAATCACACCATACATACATACCACACGCCTCATACTCATCATACATAGACGAAACCATTCACGCACGTAGCAACTTCTGGCATATTTTTTAAGTTTTAGTTTGGAAGTGCTATACTAGAGGTATAGTGACAGGTTGCTAGCTTGTCGCCTAAAATGTACCTTAACCTATGTCCTTAGTCGCCTCCCACGACATCCACGGAAGAAATTGAAGGGTTCCCTACATGGGAATAAAGTCGTGTTTTATGTATGTTTGTGTGTAGTATTTCAAACTTCAATAGCTATCTTATAAAAGCAACTAATCAGAGATTTCATCCAAACATATCTAGGAACAAGCAATGAAAAAGCCGTGGTAGCCCAGCGGTTCGATCTGTGGCTTCTCAAGCAGAGGGTCGTAGGGTTCAAACCCCGGGCTCGCACCTCTGAATTTTTCGGAATTTATGTGCGATATCGAATTTGATATTTACCACGAGCTATTCGGTGAAGGAAAACATCGTGAGGAAACCTGCACACAGCGACGAATCAATTCAATGTTGTGTGTGACGTTCCCAATCCGCACTGGGCCCGCGTGGGAACTATAGCCCAAGCCCTCTCATAGTGAGAGGAGGCCTGTGCCCTGCAGTGGGACGTATATAAGCTGGATGATGATGATGATGATGATATCTAGGAACCACTGCTAGTTAACTGGTTATCAAATGAATGATACCTCAGATACACACATACACGAATATTGTCTCACACGCCTCTGGCGACAGGGTTTAAAAACAATATATCAAAGTCTGGATGGATATACCTCTAGCATAGAAATTCTCAATACAGCAAAGGCTCTCTGCAAACGCTGTTCCAATCCCGCATGCATTCCGCAAGGATCCCGTACGGATCCCGCACGGATCCCGCACGGATACCGCACGGATCCCGTCAGATTAGAACACGTGGAGTTGCAATTTTTCAATTTGCTTGTGCAAACTCTTGAGGTGTTGTTACGTTGCTCGATTGAGAAATTCTTCAATGTTCGTATCTCGTATGTACAGAGTGTTATTAAAAGCAATCGTAATATATTTCGAAGCATATATCAAACACTGAGTAAGTACACATTTATTTTCTTGAACCATATTGAAAAAGTAAATAAAGTAATGATTTGCGTAGTTGATATCGAAAATAACCAATATTTTGTATTAATGTTCTTTGCTGTAAAATTTGATTTAAGGACGTTATTTGTTTTTCGATATTATTGCCGATTTTTAAATAAAGTGTGTTGATATAGTCGGCCAAATTTAATTTTCAATCGTTCTTGCACTTGCAGATAAGGTGGGTCAAGAATCTATCGGTTTGATGTTATGTAAGCACACATACATACACATCACGACTGTATTCTCAAATGTAGCAGAAAAAACATTATATAGATAGTAAAAACCGTGACCCGTGTGGTGCCGGGTTAGAATAGCACCTCCCCCTTTCTTCCCGTGGGTGTCGTAAGAGTCGACTCTGGGAAAGGGTTGGTGTATTGTGGGCGATGGGCTAGCAACCTGTCACCACAATATCACGTTTGGCCATCTGGTTACCCTGAATTTGCTAAACGTGGCACTGGATTTTTGAATTCATGTGCTCTGCCTACCCCTCCTGGGAATACAGGCGTGAGAATATGTATGTATGTATGTAAAAACCGTAACTATTTCGCCCTTTGCTGCCACTTCCAGCATATTTCTAGGCTTCAAGTAAATACCTTCAATAGTAACAGGATGCTGAAATTGGAAATCGTTATCGCAATAACACTTAAAACTGTATCACCATGTAACTCAATACAAACTGTATCATAATTTACCGTGGACTGGGTTTTACTTAAAAATGTGCGAAGATTTGACTGTTAGGCTCAATTCGCACCAAAAGAGCGGCGAAGGGCGGCGAAGCGGAGCGCAGTTTCAGTGTCATGTCAATGTCATGTCAGTGTCAATGAATTTTAACTTTATTTTTATTAGAATAAGACTTATTATCGCATGAAAAACTCCAACGAGGCGCGCGGATGCCCGCGGATCCGCGGGAATTCCAGCGAATTCCATAAACGAAGCCGTGCGACTGCGCGAATAGTCGCGGGAATGCCCGATGATGCTCGAGCAGTCGCAAGCGGCCGCTGGCAGTCCGCCCAGAGATCTTAGACTTCCCGCGCATTCCAGCGACTTCCCGCGCATTCCAGCGACTTCTCGAGCAGTCGCGGGAAACCTCGCGCCTTCTCTACCAAGCGGGTCGCTGCGCTTCGCCGCCCTTCGCCGCTCTTCTGGTGTTAATTGAGCCTTATCATCTAGTGTTGTATAAAACAGAGTATAGATGGCGTGAGTAGAAGTTATCCCACAACCCGCTAGATGGACTTAGGGTTGCAAGTTCATAACTTCAACTGGAAACCGTACTTTAAGAAGATAAATCACCGCTAGTAAAGAGTTGGCGGGAAAACCAAGGGAAAGCAATCTGTATGCTAATTTTAAATGTAATAAGTGCCGTGTACGATCGAGTTTGGGCACTGTTAATTTTAAAATGGAGAGAAAAACAGAAGGGCGCTGATATTTTTTTTTTCTAATCCGTGGAAATTCTTCAGAAATACATACATCACACCCTTGTTCCCAAACGGGGCAGGCAAAGCACACGAAACGAAACATAGACAAACCGCGACCATTTCTCGTTTCGAAGCATAATTTTAGTATTAATACAAAAGATGAAAGAGAAATAATAGTGACAGGTTGCTAGTCTGTCGCCTAACACCTTGACTTGTTTGTTTTGACGTCTACGGAAGAAATGGAGAGTTGTTATTCTAACCCGATACCACACAGGAAACTACAAAGACGTTTCGTAGCCACTTCTAGCATAATTTTAGGTTTAAAACAGATCGAAGGAGTATTATAGTGTTAGCCTTCCCAAACGGGGTAGGCAGAGCACCCGAAACGCTACATAGACACATCCGTGACTCAATCACATTCCGTAGCCAATCCTATGTCATCAATTCTGTATAATATATTCTATTCTATTCCATATTGCGAGAAATCAGCATCATCATCTAACAGTAAGACAAATTCTAAAACTCATAACATTACGTTGTGATTATTTTTAAAGTTCATTTGTTTTCGTCCAGTGTTAATCCATTGAATTTGCCTTAAAATATTACGTTGGAAACAAATATTTCTGTCTATGACTTATGTTTCACCCTGTAAGTGAATACTAAAATGTGAACTATATCGTTCTTAGTGAAAAATAACGGAATTACTCACGTTGTTTACACCGAGATTAGCTCGACATGTTTCGGATCAATTCCGCGTCTCTCCGCTGCCGTGGCGCGTAGCTCCAGCCAGATGATGGATCACGGATTGAATCGAAACATGTCGAGCTAATCGCGGTATACACAACGTGAGTAATTCCTTTACTTTTCACTATGAGTGAGTCTCACGGTGGTTTTATGTTTATATCGTTCTTCTGTGGGCTCGCACAACTGTGCCACCTTCAAGAGTCGCGATCTGATTTATTGGGGCTTATCGGGACAAATTTATTCGCCCGGCTTGTTCGATAGAATCGCGAACTTATCGACAGCGATAAAGCACCCCCGTAATGTTGTTCAATTAAGATTTTGCATGTTGGCGATATCGGGGAGTTTTGTCGGGGTTACAAGCTTTGACAGACCCCTGGCGATAATTCTCTGGGTATATTTTAGTCAGTTATAGAAGCTACAAATATATAAAAAAATACATACAATTACATCCCGTGTGGTGCCGGGTTAGAATAGCATCTCCCCCTTTCTTACCGTGGGTGTCGTAAGAGTCGACTCTGGGAAAGGGTTAGTGTATTGTGGGCGATGGGCTAGCAACCTGTCACTACAATATCACGCTTAAAACCATCGGGTTACCCTGAAAGTGCTAAACGTGGTACTGGATATTTGAATTCATGTGCTCTGCCTACCCCTCTTGGGAATACAGGCGTGAGGATATGTATGTATGTATGTATGTATACATACATTTGTGTTATCAAATGGTGTAGGCAGGCACACCAAACGCTACATAGACAAACCACGACCATTTATCGTTTGGTAACATAGTTTTAGGTTTAATACAACAGATGAAAGAGATATAATAGTGACAGGTTGCTAGGTAGTGAAATAATCATGGTTTTGACTAGCAACCTGTCACTAATATACCTGAATACGTTTAAAGTGGCAACAAAGTGAGAAATAGCCATGAAATAGTCAATTTTGAAACAACACCTTTCCATTTATTTCTAACGTGGATGTCGTAGGAGGCGATTAAAGACAATAGGTAAAGGTGTATTTTAAGGCTAGCTCCCTCTATTTTTTCTAACTTGGAACTTAAAAAATATGCGAAAATTGGCAATGAAGCGTGATTTACTCATGGCTCTATTTATGTAGCGTTTCCTGCGCTCTGCCTACACAATTTGGGAATGCAGGCGTGAATTATATCACTAATAAATAAAATATATCACTAGACAATTTTTACACCAATCACCTAGTCCCAAAGTAAATTAAATTGCCTAATTTAACGCCTGTGTTATGGGTACTAGACAACGGATAAACTTACATATGTATCGATAAACATCCAAGACTCGAAAGCAAACATCCATATCCATCATACAAACAGCTGCCCCGACAGGGGATCGAACCCGGGACCTTAAGCTTCACAGTCAGGTTCTCTAACCGCTGGGCTATCCGGCCGTCAATTATAAACGCAAAACTTTGTATATCTTTTCGTATAGCTACTATAAGACACCTATAATACATTTTCAAGACAAAAGTGGCGGCCGGCGACGGTATGCGGCCGGGAAGCGTCTCGAAATTGAAATTGCATTTTGTAAAGCTTCCTGCAATATTGTTGGCGATGTTTTTCTTCGTGTCGAAGAAACGACTAGAATATCTGCATCAAGTAAAACAACTAAAATATTTGCGCGAAACAACAACTGAAGTATCTTTCTTTTATTTTTTAGGGTTCCGTACTTCAAAAGGAAAAAACGGAACCCTTATAGGATCACTTTGTTGTCCGTCTGTCTGTCCGTCCGTCCGTCCGTCCGTCTGTCAAGACCCTTTTTTTCAGGAACGCGTGGAGGTATGAAGCTGAAATTTATATCAATTACTCAGGTCTACTGTCCCTTGAAGCTGTGAAAAAATCAAACTTCTAAGCCAACGCAATCAAAAGATACAGCCGTTTATGCCGCAAATTTTCGACACTTGCAAGGGAATCAAAACCTACAGGGTGCTTCCTGTGAACTCAGAATCTTGAAATTTGGTACGAAGCAACGTCTTATAGCATAGATAAAGGAAAAATTACGAAAACTATAAATTTTTAGTTACATCATATAATATATTTTTTTTTTAATAATTTTAAACTTACTACCCATTTCCTCATAAACGCGTAAAGGTATTAAATTGAAATTCATACCAAATACTCAGGTCTATAATACCTTTAAGCTGTAACAAAATCAAACTTCTATGTCAACGCAATCAAAAGAAACAGCAATTTAAGCTGCATATTTTGAAACTCGCAAGTACTCGCAAGGGAATCAAAACCTAAAGGGTACTTCCAGTTGACCTAGAATCTTGAAATTTGGCATGAAGCAACGTTTTATAGCACACCTAAAGGAAAAATTCCGAAAACCTTAATTTTTTAGTTACATAACAAAATATATATTTTTTAATAAATATAAACTTATTACTCGATTGTCGTAATGAACGAACTTTGTAAACCTTGCAGGTTTGTACGGAACCCTCGGTGCGCGAGTCCGACTCGCACTTGGCCGGTTTTTTTGTTCATATTGTAAAACAAAGTTTGTTTATGAAAGACTATCTTGGTGAAAGCGCTAAGTACAAGGTAGGTTAGCCTAAGTTACAATTATGTATAATTGTTATGTTTGATTACATGTGTATTGTTGTGTTTAGAATAACACCTCTCCATTTCTTCCGTGGATGTTGTAAGAAGCGACTAAGGAAATAGGTTCAGGTATGGTTTAGACAAAAGGCCAGCAACTCGTCACTATTGCACTTCTTTCATCTATGTGTCACCGTCACCTAACGTGCTAAACGTGGCCTCTAAACGTGATATAGTCACGGTTTTGCCTGTTACGTTTCGTATGCTCTGCCTACCAGGGAATACTAGCGTGATGTATGTATAACTAACGGTCAACAATCATTGAGGCATAACCATCCCAATCCCCCGGTCACTACGCAACTATCACCCAAAATTTCCCATGTACATTCAAATGTAGATATTTCGGAGGGCTGATAGAGAGGGCTTCACCCTCCCAGACGGAGGTATTGATTTTTGAGTTCACCCCCTAGTTGTGGGGTGTTATTATTAAATATAAATCGCGACGAAATGTCCGTGTTGTAACGGGGGCCTGTGGGATCGATATGTTTGACTGGATGCGCTTTGATGCAATGTCATGGTTTTTTTCCCTGGTGAAAAAGAGGGTTAATGGTGCTTGTCGGTCTGTTTGTGTTTTATTTATTTATACATACATCAGCCTGTATTCCCAAAAGGGGTAGGCAGAGCGAAACGCTACATAGACAAAACAAAACCATGACGATTTCATGCTTCGCGGCCACTTGTATCTTTTTTTAGGCTTTGAGTTGGCAGGTAAAATAGTGGCAGGTTGCTAGCCTGTCGCCTAGTGTATACCTTAACCTATTTCCTTAGTCGCCTCTGACGACTTCCACGGAGGAAATGGAGAGGTATAATTCTAAATCCGACACTACACGGAATATTACTATCATCATTATCAGCCTATATACGTCCCACTGCAGGGCACAGGCCTCCTCTCAGTATGAGAGGGTTTGGGCTATAGTTCCCACGCGGCCCAGTGCGGATTGGGAACTTCACACACAACGTTGAATTACTTCGTCGCTGTGTGTAGGTTTCCTCACGATGTTTCCTTCACCGAATAGCTAGCTCGTGATAAATATCAAATTCGATATCGCACATAAATTCCGAAAAATTCAGAGGTGCGAGCCCGGGGTTTGAACCCACGACCCTCTGCTTGAGAGGCCACAGTTCGAACCGCTGGGCTACCACGGCTTATATTACTATACCACGGAATATTGATGTTATTTTCATAAAAATTACGACTCTAAGGTGACGAATCTATTGCTTCAATTTTACAAAGCGACAATTACTGCATATACCATTAAATCCATTAATCCGCACATTAAGGAATCTACTAATCAAACCAATCATAATGCAGAGAATCCTCAATCTAAATAGTTACTCTACCGTTAAAAATATGTAAGCGTAGAGAAAAATAATCCTTCTCACTTTACCATAAAAGCTGTTTACAACAAACTCGCTTCAATCTAACCGCAAACATAACTTTGTAGCATCGTCTGTCGATTTATTGAACAGTTCCATTATGTATTCAATCGGGTAAATAATTGTCATCCGATTTTGGACGTTATTGTGTATTGTTAAAGTGCGTCATTACGTTAAGCGATGGCAATTTAGTTTGTCCAGTCTGATGTCCAGTGCATAGATCCAATGTATGATTTCCACCAAACGGCCGGAATCGGAAAGAATTTTATGGTCTTTAAACGATACTGAACCTTACGGTCACTGTGTTTAAGTCTATATTACCAAGCAGCGTACAAAAGCCAGGTGACGTACGTCGCCCGCGACCACGGAATACAAAAATAAGGTAATGTAGACTTAAACACAGTGACCGTAAGGTTCAGTATCGTTTAAAGACCATAAAATTCTTTCCGATTCCGGCCGTTTGGTGGAAATCATGCATAAATGCTAAAACCTAGAGACGTGTAAACTTGTATGGGCTGGCCGGAAAGTCATCGTAAATATGTTACTAACCAGTAGGTATACGCGTCTGAAAACATCTGTGAAATATTTCCTAAAAAATTTCATAATTGACCTTCATCATCATCATCATCCCAGCCTATATACGTTCCACTGCAGGGCATAGGCCTCCTCTCCGTATGAGAGGGCATGGGCTATAGTTCCCACGCGGGCCCAGTGCGGATTGGGAACTTCACACACAACATTGAATAATTTACCTTGTGGGTGATAAATGTTTCTTCGTTTTTCAACTCAATGCTCCCTGTTATGGCTAAAATGGTATATTAAACCTAAAATAAATAAAATCCATTAAAGTAGCCCTGTGCTGTCTCCATTTTTTAATGGATGTTATAAAAGACGACTAAGGAAATAGGTTAAGATATATTTTAGGTGACAGCCTAGTGACCTGTCATTATTATACCTTTTAACCTAACACACACACACTGCCCGTGTGGTGCCGGGTTAGAATAGCACCTCCCCCTTTCTTCCCGTGGGTGTCGTAAGAGTCGACTCTGGGAAAGGGCTAGTGTATTGTGGGCGATGGGCTAGCAACCTGTCACCGCAACATCACGTTTAACCATCTGGTTACCCTGAATTTGCTAGACGTGGCACTGGATTTTTGAATCCATGTGCTCTGCCTACCCCTCATAGGAATACAGGCGTGAGAATATGTATGTATGTATGTATTAACCTAACATGATGGCAGAAGTGGCTGCGAAGCCTAAAATAGTCATGACTTTTGTCTATTGTACCGTTTTGCTTAATCTGCCTACTTTGGGAATACAGTATATTAAAGAACAGTTCACTCTTAGCCACTTTTTACAGGAAAGCGGGGCTCCTATAAATTATGTCTCAACTGAAAATAAAATTCTTGTCAGATAAGGAAAATCCTCAGTTGAGCGCAAAAATCTTGCGCGTATAATATAAAAACCTCGGAAATATCTCGTTTAAGCAACTTGATATTTTCCTCATCCACATTACGGGCTCGAGTTTCAAATAAACATACGAATTATATGTTCAGTGTCACGCTACATGTAACGTTGATATATATGTTTTAATTGTATACATGGGTCCACAGCCAAAATGAACATTTTCAGAAATACACACAAGTTTCCAAGTGGGGTAAACAGAACGTCTAGTCTATTCAAAACGATCACGAATTCGATAACGATTTCGTTTGTATGGAGACGTGTCGACCGCGGCAGTTGTGCAAACATTCCGCTGGCGGCGCTGTCTCAGCTTCCATACAATTTTGCGATAACTCGCAAACGAAATCGTTATCGAATCCATGATTGTTTTGAATACACTAGACGTTCAGAGCACACGAAACTATTTTTAGTTTAGACATCTACAGCGACGCGCTCTCTTGTAAAGTGCGTCGCGTTTTAACATGAAAGTGCATATTAATAAACTATTTCTCCTTTTTCTACCTCAAGCACTCTAGGCCAAAGGAGCTTAAACCTAACATTCCAAAACAGCTGTGAATTTTTAATACATACATAGTAGGTCTAAGTAGTTCCACGGGAGTTGAAGTGAATGATTAAACACACAATAACACGAAGAGATTGTATAAAAGGGAAATGAACGAATTGAACGAGTGAATGTCAAAGTCCTGCTGTCATTACAAGATACGTTCTTGTGTGTCACCTCAACTCTAGTGGAACTAGCTATAGTAGCCTGTATTCCTAAGGCAGGCCACAAAACGCTACATAGACAATACGATGACTGTTTCGCGTTTTGTGGCCACTTCTAGCAAATTTTTCTTAGGTTTTTAGTTAGCAGGTAAATTAGTGACAGGTTGCTAGCCTTACCACCTTAACCTATTTTCCTTAGTCGCCTCTTACGACATCCACGGAAGAAATGGAGAGGTGTTATTGTAAACCCGACACCACAACATAACATTATAAAGTACATATTAATAAACTATGTCTCCTTTTCCTACCTTTCTAGGCCAAAGGAGCTTAAACCTAACATTCCAAAACAGCTGTGAATTTTTAATACATAGCTTTATAAATATTCAGACGGCCCGGACTTGACGTCGCAATTAGAGAGATGGACTTCCGAGTATTATGTTAATTCTGCTCAAATAACATTAGGGACGGTCTGTTTTTTCCTAAATGCAAGACAAATCCTTGACAAGTTAGAATTACGGCGACAGGGGGCGGCGAATCTTTTGCTATTCAATTATAACTTGGAATAGAACTGGGCTGTCAAATCTAAAAGTCATGTCTAATTATAGTTAAGCCAAGCCAACCGTGGTCCCATGATACTAAAACTTTTATGAAAGACCTGCAAAAGGCTAGTTCAGGATCAGGTGACCCCAGAGCTGGCGCTTACCTCGCTCAAAGGCTAGGGATAGCTGTGCAGCGGGGTAATGCGGCCAGCGTCTTGGGGACGATGCCAGACTCGTCTTTTGACGATGTACTATATTTATGTTTTATAGGTAGTTTTAATTTAATTTAATTTAATTAAGTAGGTTAAGTGATTTGTTGTTTTGTTTAGTTAACAAAGTGGTTGAGAATAAAGCCAAGGATACATTAAGGACAAAGGTCCCGCGACACGTGTATACAGGGTGGCCCATCTAAAACGGTCAGTATGGGGAAGTCCGAAACTATACGAGATACGAAGATCTCTTCTTAGGAACCATGACATCGATTTTGATAAAAAGAAAAACTGCATTCATACATTAAAAAAAAATGTGTACTCAGTCCGGGAATCGAACCCGGTTGTTTTGAAAAAACAAAACACTGTTTCTATTTAGATATCGATTGTGTGGGTCTTAAGCAGTAAATATGTGTGTTTAACATGATTTCTAAAATTAATAAAATGCATTGTTTTTACATGCTTTGATTTTATTTTAGTAGGTGTTCGAAGTGACCACCGCCTTTCTCAATACCTACTACGTTTGTAACTGTGATCACTCTGAACACCTACTAAAATAAATTAAAGCACGTAAAAACAATGCATTTTATTCATTTTAGAAATCATGTTTCTTGCACATATTTACTGCTTAAGACCTACACAATCGATATCTAAATAGAAATAGTAAAAGTTTTTTTTTTCAAAACAACCGGGTTCGACTCCCGGACTGAGTACACATTTTTTTTTAAATGTATGAATGCAGTTTTTCTTTTTATTAAAATCGATGTCATGGTTCCTAAGAAGAGATCTTCGTATCTCGTATAGTTTCGGACTTCCCCATACTGACCGTTTTAGATGGGCCACCCTGTATACGCGGGTATGTCGCGCGAAATGTCGAGCGAAGTCCGGCAACGTCGCGCTACTCCGCGACATCGCGCGACACGTGTCGCAGCACATTTGTCCCCTAATGTATCCTTAGCTTTATATACATCGTGGGAACGAGATATACGACAGACTTTAATTACGTATTCCTGATGTCATTGTGGTAATTACAGTTACTAAACAAAGGTCTAATATTACGTTTTTAGTCTCATCATCATCCAGCCTATATACGTCCCACTGCAGAGCACAGGCCTCCTCTCAGTATGAGAGGGCTTGGGCTATGGTTCCCACGCGGGCCCAGTGCGGATTTGGAACTTCTCACAAAACATTGAATTGCTTCGTCGCTGTGTGCAGGTCTCCTCACGATGTTTTCCTTCACCGAATAGCTCGTGGTAAATATCAAATTCGA
>BHDV01009655.1:179716-192049 GCA_005406045.1 Adoxophyes honmai
TTGAAATGCTCACAGAATATTTAAAAGAAACATTTACCTACTTTAAAAATAAATAATAAAATTAAAATTAAATTAATATTTAAGGGGGGCTCCCATACAAAAATTCTGATTTTTTTTTGCAGTTTTTGGTACGGAACCTTCGAGCGCGAGTCCGGCTCGCACTTGGCCGGTTTTTTAAGATTCATATATGCATACAAATATCACACCTGAATTCCCAAATGGTGCAGGTAGAGCGACATGGAACGCTACATAGACCAAATCATAGCTATTTAGGGACTTACGTGTTTCGTAATCACTTCTAGGATAATATTTTTTAGCTTTAAGTCAAACTGTGTGGTGTCGGGTTTAGAAAAACACATCTCCATTTCTTCCGTGGACATCTCCATAAGGAGTGACTATGGAATTAGGTTACCTACGGAATATTTTAGGCGACCTTCCCTTATAAGGTTACCGTCATGTGAATGAAACCCACATAGCATGCATACAATATTAGCCTTGATCAGGAAAATAAATACCACAAAGTCACTGTCAAAGTTGACGCGTGTTCGCTTGATAATTTTAAAGTGTTATTTTGTTTTTGTTAGGATTTTTCATAGCCTTGAAAGAAAAACAATTCACGAGATACGAGTATTAAATTATTAGTCGGAGAAATACTGTGAACGATGTGAGAGTAAACCTTTGAATACCTTCACCGACGCCGCTGTCAATATCTATTTAACTATTCTCTCTCTACCTATTTCCCTACCTATCTCTATTTCTCTAGGGTCGGGTCAGTTTATTTTTGTCCCACAATATAGTCCTCCTCATCGTTCCGATGACGGCGACCCTGGCTGTGATTAATAATGTTGAGCATTCTACATTAACATTGTATTTATTAAAAACTACGATCTAGCATGAGCCCTAATATGGCTCGCTAGTCCAAACTTAGTTTTTTTTTAGGATAACACCTCTCCTTTCCTTCCTTGGATGCCTGGTGACTGACGGACGGACAGACGGACTGGATAGCTAAGTCTCAGTAATAGGGTCCCGTTTTTATCCTTTGGGTGGGGAACCTTAAAATAGTATGCTTTACTACATACATACATACATAACCGTCACGCCTTATTCCCTGCAGGGTAGGCAAAGACAACAGAGCGCCATTCGTATCTATTCTGACATACTTCTCTCGCTTCACTCAAATTCATCACTCTCGTCATACACGCTCGACGGTTTCGGCACAGAATAGACAATAGGTTTCGGGTACTCCTAATTTGGGCTTTAGGTATTTAGTAGATCGCCGATCTGGTCGATATACGTTTTTCGAGGGCGCCCTCGAATATGCTTTACTGTACCTCTGTAATCGAAGGCTATCGTGTGGTAATCCATCTTCTGCAGAAACTTGTACAGTCCGATGCGATGGGACGCTGCGCGGGAGCTGCTGTTACCTGAATGGAAGCAACATCAATAACTGGCGACCATTTCTATTGTAGCGACCTTAACGCCACCGTCCAGTAGTAGGACATCTTCCACAAACACATGTACGGCGTTTTCGGTAATTTCGCCATTAATTATTTTTGTTTTCTCATGCTGAGCGAAAACCCATTTATCGGTTCTCTTGCCAGGTCATACTATTGTATTAGTACTTAATAAGTTTTTTTTTTTTTTTGCTATTTTTGTATGGTGATGGTTTAGGGACCCAAAAATAAACATTTTTTCTTTCTTTTCTTTTCTTTTTTTCTTTCTAATTTGTTGATGAAGTCAAGAATTTACATTAAGTAAACAGAATACTGGTAATTTGAAGTCGGTTTTTTTTTGTTTAAAATTATTCGATATACTTACGTAGCCGAGTCAACAAACACAACCTTTCATTTGTGCGTCCATGCAAAATGTGCACATACTTTGAGAATGGGCAGCACGTGCAAGGCGGTGCAATGCAAAGGCAACAACTACAAGCGAATGGACTTATACGTAAGGCAAGCGCCCCTGTGCTCGACACTGACCCAATACACGGCACTTGCAACCTTATGTCATAATAAGACAGGTGACAGATGGGTGTTGTCTACTGGGCGTTGAGGCGTCGAGCATTGGTACATTTATGCTTTTGGGCTTAGACTGACCGTGGCAACTTAACACGATGGGCGACTTGGAGTTTGCAAGTTCTTTAGCCATGAATTGGTCCAGTTTTTTCCTGTTAGCATCAGGGAAATGATCTTTAAATATCTCGAACGTTGTCTTCGGAAGGATGTGCCACATTCCTGGAAATAGATCATACACATACATACATACATATTCTCACGCCTGTATTCCAAAGAGGCGTAGGCAGAGCACATGAATTAAAAAATCCAGTGCCACGTTTAGCAATTTTAGGGTAACCAGATGGTTTACGTGATATTGCAGTGACAGGTTGCTAGCCCATCGCCCACAATACACTAACCCTTTCCCAGAGTCAACTCTTACGACACCCACGGGAAGAAAGGGGGAGGTGCTATTCTAACCCGGCACCACACGGGAAATAGATCATTATTTTTCATTTTTACTATAGATGTCGGAAAAGACGACTAAGGGACGATGAGGAGGTTAATAAGGTGTTTCAGACTTAAGGGTCACCACTGTGGGAAAGACTCCAATAGAGAGATCTCTCTCCCGGCAGATGTTATGCCTGGGGACCGAAGTCCACAGAGAGGAAGTTGGAAGTTGTGTTTATGCAACCATTCGTCGAAACTTCGGTAGCGCGATGTAGGATCGTTTAGTTCGGCTATTCGACGCATGTAACGCTGGGGTGCTACAGACTTAATGGCGTTTCCCGTAGCAATGATAGAATGTATGGACGGACATGAACATCACAATTTAAATAAGTACCAGAAGAAAAAACTGAGAATTCACGCTATGTGATGTCGTAATTCTGTAGTATTATTTCAATCAGCGAATCCGGGGCGGGTCGCTAGTGTATTTATGTAAGCAGAAAGCTTCCACGTAGTTTTAGGTTTTCTAAACAATTTGCTACCTATTTTTACGGGGCAGTTGTCTACTTTAGAGTGGTATTCGATGCTGAGATTGCGGGCTCCTTCGATGCCGGAGGCGGCTGGGTCCTCGAAGTCCACATTCAGGGGCCATTGCACTGGAAAGAACGGAAGTAACATAAAGAATTCAACACAAGATACAGGGTGTTATTGACTCCCCTTGTGAGAATTCCCAGACATATTGTTTTGAGATAATATTCTGTAACGTAATTATCTAAACTCGTAGACTCGTAGGCAAGTTGCTTTCCCATACAAACTGACGCGTATTAAGGTAAATCAATCAAAATACCTACATAAGTTTATGTCTCAGAACATAATAATACTATTTATTATTTATTATTTCCTATATCTGTGGTTTATGTCATACCTAAGTTAACAAAGATCAGGCTGCGTCGGAATGTCTCGGAGTACCTAAAGGCGAAAGGTCCTAACGCCACGTGGAGGAATAGGAGCCCCGCCGTCAATGCACCGCCGAGCAGCAACGCTCTGTAACCGAAACGTTGGACAAACCATGACCATTTCACGTTTCGCGGTCACTTTCATCATAGTTTTGGGTAAGTTTAGGAGAAGTGTTGTTCTAGACCCGACACTAAGCATCCTTACTAATATTATAAATCAGAAAGTGAGTTTGTTTGTTTGTTTGTTCCGCTTTCACGCCGTAACTACTGAACCGATTGCTTTGAAATTTTGCAGACGTAAAGATAAAAGTCCGGATTAAATAATAGGCTACTTTTTATCCCGGAAAAATTGATGTTCCCGAGGGAAAACAAAAATATAGTTTACTTGATAAATTGATATCGATCGATGATAGATCGATATCAATCGATGACCGATCGATAGATGATAGACCGATGGCGCTGTGTGTCGTTTGCAACGAGAAGTTTTCTTATAGTTGTGCTTTATACCGCAATATAACCGAGTTCCACGCGGGCGAAGCCGCGGACGGAAAGCTAGTATTATCTACTTACATAATTGTCTTTAATCCGCGCTGAGTTAAATTCTTTCATTCTCAATGTCACGGACAAAACTAAAGTTGGGAGGAAGAGTAAAACACGTTTTAATAGGTAGTTACCTCATCAATCAATATTGTATTTCTTTTCTATAAAAATATAAATAAAATGTGAGTGATTGTCAAAATAAACCAGCATTCATAAAAATATTCTTACCAAATTGTTGTATTGACTATTCCATGTTACGTGTAGTGCTGTGTTTAGAATAACACCTCTCCGTATCTTTCGTGGATGTCGAAGAGGCACCTGAAGAAACAGGCTTGTCTATGCTTCAGGCGACAGGCTAGCAACCTGTCACTATTATACATCTGCCGTCTATTATCCCAAATGTAGGCAGAAACCATCAAACGTCACCAATTAAAACCGTGACTAAGTATTTCCAGTTTCATTATCACTTTTAGCATAATTGTAGGTTTGAAAACAGATGAAAGAGATATCATAGTGACAGGTTGCTAGTCTGTCGCCTAAAGTATACCTAAACCTATTTCCTTAGTCGCCTCTTACGACATTCATGGAAGAAATAGAGAGGTGTTATTCTATTTCAAATTATGTTATTACATCCCATGTTGTCGGGTTTTGAAAGTAGGTTCTTACTTGGTAGTCGTGTGGTTATAAATTTACAAAATAATAAAAAAACTTACATAATCATGTATAAACCAACGCACACCAAAAATCCTTTTAACTTTTTGAACATTTTCTTGTGAAAAAACTGTATAAAACACAACTCTTTATTAATTAAAGATTTATACTCATAATTTTGTTACAAACGACTGAATACAATATTATGTAGAAAACATTTCATTTGGGACTGTTAGTTAAATTAAATAAAAGACAATCGCCAAACAGTGACAAGAAATAAAATGTTAAACTTGTTTTCAATTAGATATCTACTTATTTGGTAATAGACAACGCATATTGAATTTTAAATAGTGGTATTGTATTGTCGAATTTGGGGAGATTCGAGTGAAGGCCACACATATATGTGTATACGTATCATATACTAGCTGTGCCCTCGACTTGTCCGCGTGGAATAGTTATTTGGGCATTACCTTTTTTTCGCAATAAAAGGTAGCCTATGTCCTTTCTCAGAGTATAAAGATTGTCTGTGCCAAATTTCATCAAAATCGGTTGAGAGGTTTAAGCGGGAAAGCGTAACAAACAGACAGACAGAGTTACTTTAACATTTATAATATTGGCAAGGTTATTAGAACTTGGCTATATGACGTTTTGAAGTCTCGGGTTCGATCCCAGCCTGATCAGGACACTTGTGTCCTGATTCTATTCCGTACCTCTAAAATAAGCGAAAGGTTCGCTTCGTTGTCTGTCTGACAATACCATTCTTTCTCAGGAACGCCTGAATGCACCATCGAACCAATTGATTCCTGACCCACAATAGAACCTATTCACAGTGAACGTCATAGTGACATTGCATTGCTTGACAAACGAAATGTTTATGACGTTTATTGTGACAAGGTTCTGCGGTGGGTCAGGAATCAGTTGGTTCGATAGTACCTAATCATTGAGATTTTTTTAACAGAATTTGTAATATTTTTGTATTTGCTGTGTGGTGTCTCCATTACTTCCTTAGATTTCGCAAGAGAAGATTAAGGATATAGGTTTAGACTTTAGATACATTTTAGGCGACAGGCTAGTAACCTGTTACTGTGCCGCTTAACTTGAAACCTAGAATTAGCTGCGAACGGTCTTAGTTTTGACTATGTAACGTTTCGTGTCTTCTGCCTATACATATACGACTACACTTAGTGGTTATATTTGTATGAAGGGTTATTTACATACATACAACAGAGTAGGCAGAGCACACGAAGCGTGACATAGGCAAAACCATGAGTACGACTATATCACGCTTCGCAGCCACTTCTAGCAGTTTTAGGTTTGCAAAGATGGAAGAGGTAGTAGGGCTATTTAATAAATGAATACAGCATGAGTTGTAAAAAATACTTTATTGAATTGACCTTGTGCCTAATAAATAAATTAATATTAATTATCATCTAGTAATTGAATGCAACTATATGCAATGCCTACAGGCATAAAGCGTTGGTACTTGCAGTGGAGGTTCACTCCGCAGTTTAAGCCCGCTATACATGTAGGCCGAGAGTAGGCCAACGCGAGCCAAAGCAAACCGTCACAAGCCAAGCGCTACTGTCTACATGTTTGGCAAATTGAAGACCAACGCGAGCCTAGGCCATGGACAAATATGTGGACGCTATCGGCCGAGTGCGCGCGAGCGCCTTTGATTTGTGACAAAAACCGACAGCGTTCCGAAGTGCAACGAGTGATCACGAGTGACAGCGAGTCGTGGCAAACGATGGCAAACGCTTTGTATACACGTTGGCGCTTGCCTCCGTTCGACCAACTAGGCGAGCATCGCCGTGCAATGGCAAGGCAACTCAAGACTGTCTAGACCAGTGGTTCCTAACCTTTTCAATGCCATCACCCCTGTGAAAAAGTATGGGAATGGATTTTACCCCTACTAGCTAATTTACAATAATTAAAACCACACAAATTCGAACGAAAATCCTTACTAATATTATAAGTCAGAAAGTGAGTTTGTTTGTTTGTTTGTTTGTTTGTTCCGCTTTCACGCCGTAACTACTGAACCGATTGCTTTGAAATTTTGCAGACATAAAGATAGAAGTCTAATAGGGCACTTTTTATCCCGGGAAAAATTGATGTTCCCGAGGGAAAACAAAAATATAGTTTGCTTGATAGATCGATATCAATCGATGATCGATCGATAGATGATAGATCGATGGCGCTGTGTGTCGTTTGAAATGAGAAGTTTTCTTATAGTTGTGCTTTATACCGCAATATAACAGAGTTCCACGCGGGCGAAGCCGCGGGCGGAAAGCTAGTATGTTTATTATGTAAGAAATTGCACGTTTAGGTAACTTAGTAGGTAAGCCGTCAGCCGCGCGCATGTAAGCGCCGTGCTACCGTACTATTCTGTTTATTTTAATACCTTTTCGTGCTATCTGTTACCCCCCTAGAATTCCCGTTTTACCCCTACGGGGGTAATTACCCCCAGGTTAGGAACCACTGGTCTAGACGTTGGTATTGGCGTACACTCGTCAAGGCTCCGGCCAACATGTATTGCAGGCTTTAGGTTCGCCGAGACCTCGTGAATGGTCTACGGCAAGCAGGCAACGGTAAAAAGAGAAAGCAATATTTTTATTTTACCAAAAGTACACCTACGCTAAACGTAGATAAATTTACTGCATTTTCCGTTGTGACACAAAAGAAGTTAAACTATATTTAGTGGTAGGTACCATCGCGAACAGGGATAGTTGAGCCACTTACCTATGTTTGTAACTTGGTCGTGTAATACTAATCCAATAGCTGACATCTAGTCAGTCACATCGGTCATTGATTACACGTCTAAATTGCGAACAGTGGCACTTGCCACTTGGCTCAACAATCCCGGTTAGTGGCTGTACTTTTTGGTCCTCGCCCATAAGTCAAAGCAAACAGGCTGAGTTTGTTTGTGTGATACAACTTATAATTAATAATGTGATTCAGTATCACAAATAGATCATATTTGGCATTTTTTTTTGGAGTTTGAATTTTTGTTACTATCTGGAAATATATCAAATAATCTGATCAAATCATTTATGACATTGACTGTAATTAAAGACATACAATATTTGAGTATCCTTTAGAATGTTTTAAATAAATTAACTAACATTATAATACATTGGCGATTGGTCCAATAATATTGAGCATTACAATTTTATAAAGCGAATCAATTGTCGCTTATTGTCACACAAACTGTTACGTTGGCATTGTTGTTTTAATCATTGTCACAATTGTTTGTCTGTAATGTCACACAAAAGTGTTACGTATCGTCACATAGATTTTGTATCACGTTACCACACACAAATATGTGTCACGTATTATCACACAAAAAAATGTAACGTATTGTCACACAACAGAGTTCGTCAATATTTAAAGCAATGACCCCTATACTGTGAATAAAGAGTTTCGCTGTCCGCCACATCACGTGACTTTACAATCCGATTTTGTATTACATTATGACTGTAACTTTCTTTACAGAATATAAAACGTGTTACAAAGAACCGGTTTAAAAATGTAAATTATTAAAGCGAAAAATATCGTCAACCCTAGTAAGCTGTCATATAATAGAACTGAAGTTATCATAGATTATTTAACAGAGTGCATTCTTATTAATGGCTTTTTTGTTCAAACATTATAAATTGAATTGACTTATAATGGGCTATTTAACCCCTTTTCCGCTTACTCGTATTTTTGTAACACGTATTGGGAAATCTAAAACTAGCACCCTTATAAGCAGGGGTCGGATTTTTCATCGCATGATCCGAGGCAAGAAAACTATGGAGTCGATATTAAAATTAAATTATTACTTAAACCATACTCATAGTCATTCATTTAATTAAGAATGAAATTAAATTGTAAATATAATAAATCGTTATGAGTAGAAATAAATTACATTGTAAATAAAAATAAAGTAAAATAAAACATTACTTTTATTTTGTGCATCTAGTTTCCAATATCCACAAAGCTTGTAGATACAGGAATGAGTGCCTCAAAATCTTGACAAGGTATGCCATGTGCATTGTCCATTTCAAAATTACAATTGTAAAACGAGGAAATAATGGCAAATTTTTCCATATTTTAATTTTATTCAGTAAGATTAATTTGCGATTAACATTTTTAATCTGTTCCGTGCACAAGGGGCAAAGTATTACGGGACTAAGAAAATTAGTGAGTATGAGTATGACTATGAATTAAAAGTTTAATTTTAATATAGACTCCATAGTTTTCTTGCATCGGATCATGCGATGAAAAATCCGACCCCTGCTTATAAGCATAACAGACCTTTAAGACGGGGTCAGGCTTTACACCACACCATAGAGGACAGACCCACTAGAGTACATGTCATTTTGGTTGTTCGGAGAAGATTCCGCCAAACCATCGAGGCGATCGCTGTGCTCTTATTGGCCGGCCCAAGATCGCGTGTAACGCTAGTGCCTTTTCCTCTACGGTTATTGGCTCTGTACAGTTTCTGTGACAGTGACAGTGACGTTAGTAAGTGACAAACCACTATCTTTTTGCGGGCCTGGGTGGCCAACATTGTTTCTCTAATGGGTCTGACCTCTAAGCTTCATACATACTGAAACATTTGGCAGGAAAATGACTCAAGCGCACTCAATTCAATCATTTCGTCCAAGGTTCAAGCACTACTAATCAACGTCTAAAATAAAAGCTAAGCGATTGTACTATTTTTTTAATTATTATGTAAAATAAATATTTGGCTGCGAGTTTCAAGTTCACATTTCTACTTCGAACTGGGACTCTTCAAGCGGTGAGTATTCACGAATTCCCTGTAAGTAAATAGTTATTATATTAGACAGAGCGAGCGAGAACCGTGGTAGCCCAGCGGTTCGACCTGTGGCCTCTCAAGCAGAGGGTCGTGGGTTCAAACCCCGGGCTCGCACCTCTGAATTTTTCGTTATGTGCGATATCGAATTTGATATTTATCACGAGCTATTTGATGAAGGAAAATAACGTGAGGAAACCTACACACACACAGCGACGAAGCAATTTAATGTTGTGTGTGAAGTTCCCAATCCACACTGGGCCCGCGTGGGAACTAGCCCAAGCCCTCTCATACTGAGAGGAGGCCTGTGCCCTGCAGTGGGACGTATATAGGCTGGATGATGATGATGATATTAGACAGAGATGAAAAACGATCCTTGAAAGAGGTTCCTAAAAATAATCTTAAGTTTAAATCTCTTCTCTTGTCTCCATGCCAATTTTTTTTTAATCGGACAGTATATCGACGTAAAGTTACTGTCTCATCATTATACATAAAAAGAACGTCGTGTTAGTTACACTATTTATAACTCGATAACGGCTTAACCGATTTGGCTGAAATTTGGTGGGGAGGCAGTTTAAAACTAAGAGACAGACATTATGATATAAGGCCAAAGATACATTAGGCGACATTTGTCGTGCGACATGTCGAGCGATGTAGCGCGACGTCGCCGGACATCGCTCGACATGACGCGCGAGTTATATCCACGTATATACATATACACGTGTCGCGCGACATGTCGAGCGATGTCCTGCGACGTCGTGCTACATCGCTCGAAATGTCGCCTAATGTATCTTTGGCTTAAGGCGGAAGAAAGAGCGCTGGGTCATCTAGATTATAATATCAGTTAGCGATTAAAGGCCGGTAGCAGAGCACAGCGTAATTCACGTAGTAATATTGCTCTCACGCTCGCACTTGACGTGTACTGTGCGAGCGTAATGCCCAGTTCACATTTTTCCAGTCCAGTGATCCAGCGGCCTAATCCAGTTCAGTGCTGGACTGGAGCATAGCGTTCACATTATTCCAGTATTTTAAATGGATTGGTAACACATTGGTGACAATGGTTTCTAAAAAGAAACTCAAAAATTTAATTCAATCCAGTACTGAAATGCAACTGGAATGGGTGTTCATACCATTCCAGTGGTGCTGGATTGGGTGAGCTGGAATGAAAAGTTGACGGTCTAATGGGTACATTCCAGTGCATTCCAATGTCGGTTCACATTAGTCCAGTAGCATTCCAGCACTGGATTGGATCGCTGGACTGGAATGCTACTGGAATAAGAGCAATGTTACTGCACGGGTGCGACAGAGATAGATAGCAGCGGGTCAACGCTCGGATTTGTCTGTGCTCCGCAACCGGTCTTTAGTATTACCCAACGACTTCAGGCAGATCTTTCGCGTTGCAGATCCACTTGTGCCCGAGGCTCTCGCTCTTGTCGTACGAGTGTAAGGTTATGGGCGCATCGCCCGCTGCCCGCGATTGCCGCACGGATTCGTATAGCTGAAATAAAATAATAGTCGTAGTAATAGTAGTAGTGATCACGGGATATAATTTAAGTAGAAATTTTAAATGATTCATTATTTATCCTGAAGTCATTAGTTTCGTTGTTTCAGGTACGATGAGCGTATTGTAGAGGCTAAAGAGACTAAGGCTACTAGTCTACTGAACTAGACGCGGCCTGGATTCAATCTCGGTATGAACGGGACTACAAAACGTATTACTATTAGTATGAGATCAAGCAGATTACTTTTACCGTTTTTTCACAAAACAACAAAAACACATTCTAAACAAAATCCAATCAAAAAAAACAAATACAATGTATGTATGCCATAGTTTTCAAAAATCACAAAGAAAATTGAAAATTAACCAACAAAAAAACACATTTTGAGCTTTTAATTGTAAATGAATATGTTTTCAAAGGACATAGCATCGCTTTTATCAGTCCCGCAATTCCCGCGGATTCCGTACCCGTAATCCCACATTACGCGGGATTTCAAAATGGCTCCCAAAACGATAAGAAGCCCTGGAAAAGTATGACAGCGACTGACGACAAATACCTTAACCCCGACGACATGCGGCACTATGACGTCGTCGCGCGCGTGCAGGATCGCCACGGGTAAACCGCGCGCGCGCGACAGGTGCTCGTCCGAGCGGAAACAGTGCTCCACGCGCGACACGAACTGCGAGACGAACGCCAGCTCGTAGTAGGGGAGCCACGCTACTAGCTGGAAAAACAACATACATACAATCACGCCTGTAATTTTCAAACGGGGTAGGCAGAGCAGACGAAACGTGTCATAAACAAAACAATACAGCCACTATTCACTAGTAGTCACTTTTAGATTTGAAAATAGATGGAAGAGGAGTATGTATAATAGTGACAGGTTGCTAGCCTAACGCCTAAAGCATAAGTACCTAAACCTATTTCCTTCCTCACTTCTAACGACATCCACGTTACTATTTCTTTGTGTGGAGGGGTGTTATTCTAAACCCGATGACATAGGGATAGGTACGTTACAAAACAATATTCTTTATTGAACATCAAAAAATAGTAATAAAATATTGATCACACGGGAGAACAGGATGATTTGCCGCGTAATGTCGGATTTAAAATAACACATCTCCATTTCTTCCGTATATGCCGTAAAAGGCAACTAAGGAAATGGATAAAGGGACATTTCAGGCGTCAGGCTAGCAACCTGTCACTATTATACCTCTTAATTTAATACCTAAAATATATGCAACAAGTGGTTACGAAGCGCAAAAAAGTAATGGATTTGTCTATGTAGTTAGCGTTTCGTGTGCTCTGCCTACCCCATTTGGGAACACAGAATTCAGTTTTTCAAAAAGTACCTAATCACAATGACATTTTTCTTTAAGAGGATAGGAGTCCTATCCTCTTAACTGTTACTGTCTGTTACTAAATGACACGGAGTTAGTTTTGAGTAC
>BHDV01009700.1:0-14511 GCA_005406045.1 Adoxophyes honmai
CAAAATATACTTTGAATCGCTCTCCTGTAAAGTTGCCGATTTGCTGATCCGACCATTTTAATAGGGACAGGCGACATTTGAAAAATCAACACTGATGCAACAATAATTATCATTGCGGCGAGATAAAAAAATACATAACAAAAAAAACAACTATTCAAGATCACTTAGCACCAATAACAATTAAGTTAATAACAAAAACTGACCGCAGGTGCATTTTAAAAAAAAAACTCACTGGAATATCTAAAAAATGGTGGTACCTACTTTTACAAAGCTTTTTATATTTGCTAGATGACCCGACCGCCAATCGCCCCTTTACGTTTACGTTGGTCGTACTACTTAACGGACATCCTGTAGAAATGAGACACCGCACCTTTTAAAATAGAGAAAAATGTTGCGGAAGAATCACTACTAAAAATTCTGACGCCATCATAAATTTAAAAGATAATGATGCTAATACTTTTAGACGTTAGAATTAAGTAGTTGTTGTTTTATAAATTGAACGCATTAAATTTTAGGCTAAAAATAAATAAACGCAGTTTTCTTCACGTGGTTACACAAAAGGAGAAAGGGGTAATACTTTTTGCAAACAAAATTAATGAAATAAAAGTAAGATCTTGACTAAAATGTAATAAAAACTACAAAAAACAGAACTTGGATAAGTTATAAAAGAAAAGGCTGTCTAGAAGTTTTAGAACATTATGATTAGCTAACTTTCGAGCTTAATTCAAATTAAATAATGAAAGTGATAATATTAAATTTTATAGAATGGAAGGCTTTAAATTCGATAAACGCTAAAACAGTGAAACTGTAGAAGAAGAAAAAAGTAATGTTTAAAATTGTCATAGGTCTATAAATTCTGAATATTCTTTAAAAAACTGGAACAATCTGCAAAACATATAATATCTAACTAGAGGCTGTGATTGATTATTGTTGTTATTGACTATCTTTTCATGTAATAAACTTGTCTGTTGCTTTCTCTAAAAATGTTAATCTGTAGTAATTGTTGCTGTACATAATACTAGAGTTTCTTTTTGATTCAGACGGAATTGTATAATTTTATAAATTTTAACATCAAAAATTGGATTCCCATTTACATCACAAGAACAAACCACTTGTAACATATTTTTCGGTTTTAAATAATGACATACTTACCTATAGACTTTGCTACACTGTGGCCTAAAATATTAAATTTAACCACCTATTTCGACGGAAGTATTGGAGCCACACAGGAAAAACATATGTAAATATCTTATTAAATTGTTCATATCGTTTCTTTGACCGTTTAACGTGAAAATAGTCCATAACTATGACTATGTATAGTCTATGTTGGTAGTGTTTTGTGTGCTCTGCCTACTCCAATTTGGAGCGCATGCGTGATATAATAATATGTAAGGTAAAAGTACCAATGCTTGACGCCTCAACGCCCAATAGATGACACCCATCTGTCACCTGTCTTACTATGACATAAGGTTGCAAGTGCCAAGTATTGGGTCAGTGTCAAGCACAGGGACGTTTACCTTATGTGAATAATTTTCTTTAGTAAAACACCCGCCACGTGGTTAAGGTTAACTGAAAAACTCCAGGTTAACGTTCGTGTAAAGTAATAAACCAAAGTACACAAACAATTCCAAATGGATAGCTTAGAACAAACAAAGCGCTGGCTGTTTCCTGATTTACGTTAAACATGTGCTTGTGAGAGAAGAGATTTGAACAAACAGAGATTAGAAGTGTTTACAGAGTTTGGCCGTCATTGCATGACTGGATATATCATTGAACAAAGAATAAATGTAACTGATAAGAGGTAAATTCCGGAACCTAAAGGCTTAGATGTAATACTATTACCATAATGTCAATAAATATTTACTATGTTGAAGTACGTTGTTCTCGAATAGATTTTTTTTTACACCAACACTTTCGAAAGGGTCATGATTAGAAAAAAGGCTAGCTGTAATTCTTACAGTTGACTTCATTGTTGTATAAAATATCCAGCATTAATGTGTCCCATAGCTGGGCACAGGATTCCTTTCAGTATGAGAGGGCTTGGGCTAGGGCTACGCGGGCCCATTAGTAACTTACACACAACATTAATTTACTTAGATGCTGTGTCACGATGTTTTCCTTCACCGAATAATTCGTGGTAAATATTAAAATCGATTTCATACATTAATTCCTGAAAATTCTGAGGTGCGATCCTGGGATTTGAACTCGCGACCTTCTGCGTGAGAAGCCACAGGTCAATCTGCTAGGCAGGACATTGTTATAAAGTGTACTTGTCAAATTTCAAGTCAATCGAACCAACAGTTGAAGATACATACGAACATCACGAGGCAGAGCAGTAAATTTTAGTATAATTTTTAGGTGGGCGATGGGCTAGCAACCTGTCACTGCAATATCACGTTTAACCATCTGATTACCCTGAAAATGCTAAACGTGGCACTGGATTTTTGAATTCATGTGTTCTGCCTACCCCTCTTGGGAATACAGGCGTGAGAATATGTATGTATGTATGTATGTAATTTTTAGATTCCAAGTTAGATAATGAGGTATAATAGTGACACTTGCCTTAAACACACATTAATCTATTTTCCTTAGTTGTAGAGGTGTCATCTTAAACCCGACACCACACAGGGTACCGTTGAAGAGATCTTCATATTTATGTTTTGACACCCAATTTACCGTACAAGATTACAAGTGAACAAACAAACATCATGACACTGAATAACTGAATAAGATATTCTAATGTAGTAAACAAAACCATTTTTAAAAAGTACATTTGTATTCCAATCCTGTACTTTACATTGGAACTCAAACCTTAAAAAAAATATTATCAACGCAAAACAAAATAAACTGCGCTCAAGACCTGACCCTTATAATTAAGACTTCCACAGGAATAATTATAAATAAACATAATGTTTTTATTAATATTATTGGGGCAATAAGGATCATTAAAGTAATGTATGTGGCCCTCCGGAGCTGAATAACGACGGTCGATTCCAAACCGCTTTATTGCATATTATTACTGAATGTGCGTTCATTTTGGGATATCCTTAGCAATAATGTTTATCACGAAAGGATACACACGCTTAAGTTCTTCCTTGTATTCTCAAATGGGTTAGACAGAACATACAAAATGTTTCATAGTCAAAGCTATGACTATTTTTCGCTTCGCAGTTTCTCCTAGCATAATTTTAGGGTAAAAAAACCTATTTCCAAAGTCTTTAACACTTTGTTTTGTGTGTGTTCCGGTGACTAAATAAATAGGTTTAGATTTGTTTTAGGCGACAGGCTAGCACACTGTCACTATTATACCATTTTTATCTGTGTTTAAACCTAAAATTATACTAAACGTGGCAACAAAATGAGAAGTAGGGGAGGTAGGGGAGGGATGGGCACTTTTTCACTATTTATTGCATAAAAGATCAGATTTTATAGATAGTCAACTTTTATTGCCAATTCTTATTGCACCAAGTATCTGGCTAGATATAATTAAAGAGCTTCCTTAAAAATTACAATCAGTCTCAAAATTACGAGATATTTTGTAAACTAAGTCAAAAGTGCCCATTGCTCCCTACGGTCATACCCTGTGGGAGGCTTGGGCACGGCCTATAAATTACTTTGTATCCATAATGGAATACAAAAATTAGTTAACAAATAAAGTATTATTAAACTACATCAATAAAAGAAACCAAAAATAAAATTTACAAATAAAATACATCTTAAACAATACCTTAACTTGTCTGAGATTGGGTATAACCCATAAAGAACTATAACGTGTATTTAGAACTACCACGTTTGGTTTTATTGTATTGTCTTTTGTAGGTACTGCCAATTTAGATTTGATGTCGTCTAAAAGGACACTAGCTATGTCGTCTACTTCAGGAAAAAATAGGTGTTTCTGATCTTACTCAGCCTCTTAAATTAGTAGTGGTGGTTACCTCTTCTATGGCTCGTAATATTAAATCTTTAGGAATTTCCCGTCGCAAACCTTTCTTTTTTAATTTAAGTAGTATCTCTCTACAATTAAAAGTCAACCAATAGTTAAAAATCTATACAGAATATAATAGGAGGGAGCATTGGGCATGCCCAAACCTCCCGCCCGTGCAAATGCCCATCTCTCCCTCCCTATACATTTTCAACATAGGTTACGGGTATTTTTTTTAATCTACGTATTTAGGGTTGAATTTCAGTTTAATTCATAGATTAGTAAATATACAATAGATAAATAATAAAAAATACACATACCTTTCATTAGTTTTCTTTTTATTACGATCCGAAATCGCAACAAAATACTTACTTTTACGAGTGCATAATCTTCAAACGTATTTGTGTTCGATAACTGACAGAAACAACAGATAGCCTATGGATGATCAGTGAAGCCATTCGGTAAATTAAATTACCAAATCACTAAAAAATAAAATCTATTATCAAATCAGAATAAAAGAGGGGTGCCCATGTCTCCCAACTGCCCATCCCTCCCCTACCTCCCCTAGTCGTATTCTTAAAGTTTTGTGTGCTCAGCCTACCCCTTTTGGCGCACTCTGTGTGATATACATATATATCACAAGTTTTTCATGCCTTATAACGTACACTCCTATAGATAACTTTATCTAATTCACGCAATAATCCTTAAAATGACATCTACAACAATTTATGCACTCCTAGTAGTGTGAACGCGCAGCGCGACCGTAACATCTGCGGGCATTTAGGATCCAAGGATTACACTTACTACTCGTTATCCTTCAGAATTACCCACGCAAATGACATTTGTTACGTCATTATCTATTTCATAGATTCCCATGAACCTATGGTCTCAGTGTGTTGTCGGGATTAGAATGACATTTCGTTATTGTGTCCATTGACGGTGAATTCATCATCATCATCAGCCTATATACGTCCCACTGCAGGACCTGTGTCCTGAGGCCTGTGCCTCCTCTCAGCATGAGAGAGTTTGGGCTATAGTTCCCACGCGGGCCCAGTGCGGATTGGGAACTTCACACACAACGTTGAATTACTTCGTCGCTGTGTGTAGGCTTCCTCACGATGTTTTCCTTTACCGAATAGCTCGTGATAAATATCAAATTCGATATCGCACATAAATTCCAAAAAAATCAGAGGTGCGAGCCCGGGATTTGAACCCACGATCCTCTCCTTGAGAGGCCACAGGTCGAACCGCTGGGCTAACACGGTATCTGACGGTGAATTAGGTTTAGTTAAAAAAACGAGAACATTTTCAGGCAACTTAGTCCATAGACTTTACTAAACACATTACCAAGAAAGAAAGTTTGTATATATAGATACAGCTTAAATACAATCATGAAACTTATTGGATCTAAATGTAATGAAAGAAATTAAAAATAAACTACTCTAATTCTAAGTAAGACAATAGGTATACGATAGGAGAGAGACATAAGAAATAATAAAAAGAAGACATTTACTAACTCAGTTTGACACAGATAAAGACAATGATTTAATTGACTTATCTAAAGTAAACACTAACACCAAAAATTTTAACAAATAAACTAATCATTTTGCGCCGAACAGTGTCAAAAGGGTTGCATTCAACATTATATTGCAACAACCCGCAACGCTTATTTTCAGCGTGACCCTAGAAACTTAAAACTAAGAGACTAATAAAATTATAAAAAGGCATCCAACAATTCGACATAACATGACGTCACGCACAAATATTATAAAAGAAAAACAAAAGAGAGACAACATTTAAAATTACGACATTGTAGGGGCCATGTATTTTCCTTGTGATATTATAAAACAAGTAGTGTCGGGTTTATTATAACTCCTTTCCATTTCTTCCATGAATGTCGTAAGAAACGTCTTTGGAAATATAACATTACGCAATACCAAAAATAAAATAACTAACTAAAATAATAACTAACTTAAAAACTAGACTATATTTAAAAAAGGGCACCCCCGAGGCATGGTCCCAAAGACGCTGGCAGCGTTTCCTCGCTGTATCGCAATGCTGATGCGTTGAGCGAGGAAGCTGCCAGCTCTTCGGTCTCCAGTTGTATCTACCAGTCGCTTGGAGATCTCTTTTACAAGGTTGTTTGCGCTGGGGCCCCACGGACCTAAGGTCTCGACTCCGAATGGTAAGAACAGGTATTCAGAGCCGAGACCTCTGTATTTGGCGTTTTTCAATTTTTCGACCGCTTCAGCTGCCGCTCCTGCTTCTGTAGAAGTACCGTGGAGGTGGGACGGTGCTAGTGTATCGACACAGGTGGCATCCTTGTTAGATTCTAAAATCCCCTTTATCTCTATTTATTTGATTGAGATTAATACACCGCTTCACTGCAAATTTAAAAATTGAAACATGATAATTATGCGAGTAGACAAATCTCGCATAGTAGACAAATCAATGGCTATTTCACACTTAACAGCCACTCCTAGCATAGTTTTAGGTTTAAAAACTTATGGAAGAGGTAGAATACTGTCCAGTTGCTAGCCTTACTTTATCCTACTTTCATTCTTTACTCGCCACATACAACATCCACAGAAGAAATGGAAAGATGTTATTCTACCTCGACACTACACATGCAAGTCTTAAGCCTGTCACAGACTACGCATTATACGATAGTATTTTATCTGCGTATATGTCGGTGCCAACACATACTCGACGGTAAATCTGCGCTGTGTGTGTTAGCTCACTGAATTGTATAGGAAGCGATATTGACAGATATCTGTTCAGTAACAGATACCTTACCGTATCTGCTTAGTATATAGCTTTACAGTCTTAACTAGGTACAGTTTACGACTATCACGAAACTACACAGTGATGTCAGCTTCCCGTTCGTTACAACTAAATATAGTACTTAAATATTGACTTGTACCTAATATTACGACACTAATCCCAGTAAAGCAAACAATGGTGGTAAATGTTTGAGTAGGTATAATGTTATCTTAACCTAAATGAATATATAGTATGAGATCATTTCTATAAATGTAACTGATCGTGCATGTACGAAGTCGAAATGGATATGGCTATTATCATCACTATTGCTTTAAGGCATCGTTTGTGAAGTACTTAGATATTTTAAGACAGTCTAAAAAACATAGCTTTACTTGTCTTGAATATGGGTAATTTATAAAATATCCAAAAAAGATCGCTTAACAAAGTATCTCGATAAAATTCTGTATTAACCTCACGGCCACGGAACCTGAAATATGCTTAGTGGTGTCTATTTATCCCGTGTGGTGCCGGGTTAGAATAGCACCTCCCCTTTTCTTCCCGTGGGTGTCGTAAGAGTCGACTCTGGGAAAGGGTTAGTATATTGTGGACGATGGGCTAGCAACCTGTCACTGCAATATCACGTTTAACCATCTGGTTACCCTGAAATTGCTAAACGTGGCACTGGATTTTTGAATTCACGTGCTCTGCCTACCCCTCTTGGGAATACAGGCGTGTGAATATCTATGTATGTATGTATCAAATTTAGCTGAACATGTTTCAAGCCAGTTTGTGGTTCGTTATCAGGACCAACACGCCAGCGTGCTAGACGCGTACTGCGCGCAACCGCTCTTCTCAACTCGTCACATTTTAACCCTTAACCACCTACGTCCAATTTCTGTAAAATAACAACCTACGTGCGGTCCTAGAGACCGCTCGTGAATAATCATCTCAAATTCGGGATCTGTAATATCAAGATAGCATTTCAACGAGTAAAATACTCGTTTATGCTTTAGACTTTTATTTTAGAACTTCAAGTAACATAAACTATAATAAAATCTTGAGATATGGCATAATCTTTCAAGATTGGTAGATTAAACACAAAAATCGACTCTGATTACATTAAAAGACCTGATAGATATAGGAATTCAAAAAATCAACCTTTTTTTATTCATTTCTATAAAATAAGGAGTTCAACTACAAAATTAAATAAAAAAATAGAAAAATTCAAGTCAAATTCTAGAAAATTGCAATTCCCAAAGATCCACAATTTTTCAAGGCAGTTGCAGCATATTTTTTACAACATACCCCACTGAATCGGTTCCACGTCACTACAATCTTCGTCTGACATATTTTTGTCATCTGATACCTCCTGTAGCAACCATTTTTCTACATGTTTCACAAAAATAAACAAAATTATGTGGGTGAAAAAATGACATAATCACCTACGAGCTGTCTCCGAGACGTCTCCGAGACTGTTAAAAAATACAGTAACCACCTACATGCGGTCTCACAGACCGCCGATGATGTTTTTTAACTCACCAAATCAAAATGAGCATACGTCTGAACGAGTCGACGGCACGGTTGGTACTGCGGGAGGGGCCAGCAAAGGTACAAGGACACAGACGCGTGTGCGACATAATCGCGTTTAGTTATTGACAATTTTGAGTAATCTATTGTCTGTGAGACCGCACGTAGGTTGTTAAGGGTTAATTACTGTGTGGTATTGGGTTTAGCATAATGCCAATAAATAAGCAACAGGATAACAACCTTACCGGTCACTATTGTAGATAACCTTTTAACCTAAAACCTTAAAGCCTAGAACTTATGCTTTAATCTCAATTTGATCTGAAATTAAAGGCGATAAATTTATCTCAAGTCGACGCCAACGGGACTAACTAAAGCTAGATAACAAAGGTATAATAGCTTCAGTGACAGGTTAGTAAAATACTTAGTGTTAGGTGGACTATATGTTGCAGGTTGTTGCTGGTTGAAGAGTTAGGTAAAATTACCACCTCCACAGAATTATGCTTCCATGATTTCGTAGGTATAATTACATAACCTGAATAGCTATGACGTCAAAATACCTACTCTTTTATTGAAAGAAGGCTTAGTTTTGACCTTGAACTAATATTTTGAGCTTTTTCAAATATTTGTTCTTAAATGAAAAACCATCTTTATATGAGGGGAATAGTGTTTCGAAAAGACATTCCGTTTTCGGTTTTTGTGCTGAGTTAAAGTGGAAATTTAAAAGGAGGATATTTTTAAATTTTTGCATTAAAAAAAATACTCATTCAACATGACAGTGAATACAGTAAATAATGTAAAGGGTTCTATCTACCGGCAGTGGACAGTAAGCTTAATTGGTAAGTTATAAATTCGACAAAGATCCGAAATTTTAAAACAATATTATTGTTATGACAGGTAAACTAGTTTTACCTATGAAATTGGCATTTTATAATAGTCCTCGGCGTATAACTAAGAAAAATGTAAAAAACATGTGCGAACTGACTCCCACTACCTAAAAGCTTGCCAAGTTAGATGCCGGGGACTGTATTTATGTTTAATTAACAAGCTAAATTAACAATCGCTATGAAATGTTAAATACTCAGGACTATGAGAACCGCATTCTGGTAGCAAAAAGAAAACAAAAAATATAGTGAGGACTTTTTTGTACCCCATTCGTTGACAGTGCGCGTGATTCTGTGTAAAAAAACACATAAAAATCAAAAACAAAATTTGCTCATGCCCTCCATTTTTGCGTGTCATTGTTCTTTGTTTCCAGCTTCTATGATAATACTGATCTACGGCCTGCAGAGTGGTTGGATGTCTCCTGCCATCACTGTCCTTCAATCGGCAGACAGTCCTTCAGGGTACCCTCTCTCCAACAACGAAATATCTCTCGTGGCCAGCTGCGTAGGAGCTTTTGCATTTCCAACCGGGATCATATTCAGCTATTTTTCTGATGCTCTTGGGAGACGCAAGACTTTGATCATACTGGCTGTACCGCAAATTGTAAGTACAAAAAAGAATTCGTGTGGAATAACACCTTCTTCAATAATGTTCCGTGGATGTCGTAAAAGGCGACTAAGGAAGTAAACTGGTTATGGTATATTTTAGGCGACAGGCTTACAATCTGTCACTAATTGTACCTCTCAACTTAAAACTTTAAAATAATATGCTAGAAGTGGCTACCAGAAGTGAAATAGTCATGGTTATGTAGCGTTTTGTATACTCTGCCTACCCTGTGATGTATGAGTAAAAAGAACAAATTGATTGAACCCACCGCAGAAAAATGTCATAATACTCATAATAAACGTGATAAAGATTTTCTTTATCAAGCAATGCAGTATCACCATAACGTTATTGTAAATAGGCTCTATTGTGGATCAGGAATCAGTGGTTCTAAAAAATACAATTAACGAAAATACTGTTAACGTTTAGAGCTCAACCATAATGTCGCATCTTTTTTCTTATTTACAAACACGTCCCACACGTAAATTCAGGAAAATTCTATTCCCGAACCGTAAAGTCATCTGCATAAATATATATCTCGCCAGAGAGCGCAAAAATATCGGACACGTCCTTATGTCCCTATTAAAAAGTCTAGTCAAATATTTTTGCAGTCGTATTGGTTCAAATAGTGCTGGTGACAGTACAGAAACGGTACAGGACAGCTATTAACCCGCCTTTATCTTCGCAGCTTGGGTTCGCGTTGAAGCTGGTCTCAGCTCACCCCATATGCCTGATGGTGTCACAAGCCTGTGCTGGAGTCTCTGGCGGGGCGGTGCACAGTGTCGCCCCCGTGTACATAAAGGAAGTCAGCCAAGACTCCTTGAGAGGGATCCTGGGATCTTCTGGCATCCTTTTACAGGTTAGTTAAAAGGCTTTAGATTCTTTATCAATCAGCCAGTTTAGAATGTCAAAGCAGGTTAGGTATACCTGTCACTGTACTAAAGAGGTTAACAATTACAGTGACAATCCACTTAGGGGCAGCACAGACGACAGACTTTTTGTGCGATAGAGTCTGCGGAGCACAAAAAGTCTGCGTGGATTGTATGCATTGTGCGCCGGACTTTTTGCGTGTCGTGTGCGTCACTGCATAATATTATAATTCCATAGGTTCAATTTTCACAGACTAAAAAGTCCGTCGCGAATAGTCTGTCGTCTATGCAGGGCCTTAGTGGGGATTTGACTTTGGTAATAAGTAGGGTACTATAAAAAAACATAATAGCTATTTAAATGGCTGCTGGCAAATATACTATACTCCGTTTATTTTAAGATTTGAATTTCAATCATGAAATTCTCACACGATCCCAGATGATGATAACGTTTGTATTGAAAATATTACAAGAAGCAGTAATAAGTCATATTATTATTTCATTATTCATTTTCAGTTTTACCTTTGGATTTCAGAGAATAACTCAAAATTTAACCGTTGAATTTGAAGTCTTAAAATAAATAGTGAGTGTAGTTCATGAAATGAACCCGAAGGATGAACATGTTAACAATTAAATAGAGGAACGAATAATATTTAACAAAGTTGTAAATTTAATGTGTTTAACTTTAATGTTTTGTTTCTGTCTAGAGCCTGGGGATCCTAATAATGTACGCAATGGGGTCGTACATAGAATACTACACTGTTCTTTGGATTTGTGTTTGGATCCCGATATTGAATCTACTATTTTTGCTTTTCGTCCCCGAGTCACCAGCCTACTTAGTGAAGAAAGGACAAATTGAGGTAAAATTTACTGAATTATCAAAAAGACACGTATTTAAAAAATAGACGTGCAATAGCAGCAAACGTAAAAAAAGTTCTCACATCCCCTGTTTTTTTCATTTAAATTAAATTATTTCAAAATTTACTGAACAACGTCTTAGTAAAAACTATCTTTCAAGTAAAAAAAATAACAATTTAATTGGTCTCTCTGTTCAAAAACTACAATGCTACTAAGAAACAACACTAAGATGCGTCTAAATTAAAATACCCATTTTTTTCTTACATTTTTTTACCTTTACTGTAAGAAAAAACATGGACCAATAATCCATAAACATTTCTTCAGACTTAGACCAGTCAGTGTCAGACTCTAAGAAAATTCTTTTGAACTTTTATTTCGTGATGCACTGTAATTAACTATTTAGGTGTAATTTTGTTTTTAGAAAGCTACAGAGGTAATGGCTTGGCTCAGGGGAGTCGGGATTGATAACAAAGACGTCGAAAGAGATATTTCGTTGACAAAGAGTGAAATGGCTGCCTATGAGAACGTGCCAGCTGTCTCTTTCAAGTCTCTACGTAAGTATTCTTTCCTTTTCCAAAAAAAAAACCTTTGTTTGTTTGTTCCTGTACAGAGTGAATTTATGGACGATTAACTTTTTAATTCGTGGATGTTGTTAGAGGCGACTAAGGAAAAAGGTAAACCTATCTTGCCAACTTAAATCCTAAAAATAGGTTAGAAGTGGCCATGAAACGTGAAATAATCTTGTTTTTGTCTGCGTAGCGTATTAGTTATCTTTGTAACTTTTTATTCGTTTTTGCTATCATCTACATTATTATTAACTTCATCGAATGTATTTGGGTCGAATCAAAAAAGAAACTACCTAATTAGTTGATTAAAATGTCATCTCGTGTTGTTCAAGAAACCATGGGGTCGAATTCCATTCAATTTTATAAGAAAAACTGACCCATGAGTTAAATTTTAAAATTTCATTGTTCCTTGAAACCAAAATGTTCGTCGGGATTAGCTTGAATTATACCTTTATGTTTATCGATATCGAATTTGGTATTTATCACGAGCTACTCGGTGAAGGAAAACATCGTGAGGAAACCTACACACAGCAACGAAGTAATTCAACGCTGTGTGTGAAGTTCCCAATCCGCTCGCGTGGGAACTATAGCCCAAGCCCTCTCATACTGAGAGGAGGCCTGTGCCCTGCAGTGGGACGTATATATGCTGATGATGATGATGATGATGATACCTTTATGTTTATTGGATGCTGGATGTTTAACCACTGGTTTTAACCTAAATTTTGTGACATATCAAATAAAGGTGCCTCTGTGATTTTGCAGTTGCAACCAAAGCCTCACGCCGGGCTCTTGGCCTGTCCTTCCTCATGACCATAATGCTGGACGGTGGTGGAAACTACGCGATCCTCGCCTATGCCTCGGTCATCATCAGGAACGCGGGCGTCACCGTCTCACCAGACTTGCAGACGATATCCTTTCCTGCTCTAATGGCTTTAGGTTCTTTGACTTCTGCGTTCACGGTGGAAAGATTCGGGAGGAAGGTTAGTGGCATAGTTTTTAGAATATTTTTTCCCGTGTGGTGCCGATTAGAATAGCACCTCCCCCTTTCTTCCCGTGTGTGTCGTAAAAGTCGACTCTGGGCTTTCCCAAGGGTTGGTGTATTGTGGGCTATGGGCTAGCAACCTGTCACTGCAATATCACGTTTAACCATCTGGTTACCCTGAAATTGCTAAAGGTGGTACTGGTTTTTTTTTATTCATGTGCTCTGCCTACCCCTCTTGGGAATACGAATGTATGTATGTATGTGTGTATTTTTCCGTATTTTGTATTGGAATTAACAAAAAAACAATGGTTAGTCGAGCTGCCAATGATTCAAGCTTTCTCAACAATTATAGTGAACTACCTTATATCAAAAGTTATTTTAATTTGCTAAAAGTCAAACTCTACAGTACTGTAAATTGTACAATCGTTGTTTTGCTTTCAGACTTTCAAACAAATGTTTTAAAATTTAAAATCAGCATAATAAACTAATTATCAAATCAATATCTTTAGCTTTCTCACTTTGAGATTTGTTCCAAAGGAGACAAGTTTCCTGTCTTGGTTTTTAAATTAAAAGCAAACCTCTTATTTCCACAAATTTTGTGAAGTTAACGCCACTTTAAACTGCTTCGCTTTCTGATACGATATAACTTCTATTTTTTCATTCACTTTATCAGAAAAGGTCAATCTTGGTCTGCCTCATCTCCCTTCTACTTTTCCTTGCAGTTGATATCCCCATCTACAGTTTGTGATCTGCAGTAACATTTTTTTTGACCATATGCCCTCTTCATTAGGTCTCATTTCAACCCAGCTAAACCCCAAACTGACTTCCATACTTATGTTTAAAATTATTGTTTCAGCCCCTCATCATCTTCAGCGTCCTATTAACGGGTGCACCCCTAGCAGTGCTGGGAACCATGCTCCTCATCCAAGAGCAAGGTGGCACAGTTCCGTCCTGGATAGCCGTTGTGTGCATTGGCATTTGCCTCTTCGCCAATGGCCAGAATCTACCACTGCCGTACATTGTGATGCCAGAAATGTTTAGTGTCCAGGTAAATATAATATCTCTCTCAGTATTAATTGATCACGGATTAAAAGTCATCGTGTAAGCATAACGCTGGAATAGAGACTTGCCTGATGAAAGATACCTACTATTAGATTTCAAATATTAATTTAGTGTCTTAGACAAGCTTTTTTATCACCTTTTTTCTGATTATGGTTATCTACTCACAACGCGCTCTATAAACCGCTCGAAGGTCAGAAAGATGAGATGTCATCGCCTTTTCACTTTTTGTAAAATGAATGCATACGTTACTTCAGAGGATGAAATACCAGATATCTGTCCGGTATCTGGAGCTTTTCATTACGGGTATGCGACCCCGAAGTGCTCTAGCTGTTTGTGTCTTATCCCCATATCTCCGAGGCACAAACATCCATTTCCCTCTTGTATCTCCTTTCCCATAATCCATTTATCCCTACCTACGGAAATCATGGTAGCGTTACTAAAAAGAAGGTTACCCCAGGAGGGTACCGGTCTGACCGGAGA
>BHDV01009700.1:23284-75961 GCA_005406045.1 Adoxophyes honmai
AAAAAAAAAAAAAAAAAAAAAAAAACATACAGCCGAATTGAATACCTCCTTTTTTGAAGTCGGTTAAAAAAAAGGATTTATTAATGTCTTTTGTATTAAGGAAGTTGCGATGGTTAGAAGCACGAAGGCAATTCACCAATTTCATAGAAAAGGACTTATTTCCCGTCGGAATCAAGGGGTACTTGACAAAGGCTAAATATTTCTAACCAAAAGCATCACAATTTCAGCCTCCACAATCCTCCTTACCTACGGCCTGCAAAGCGGTTGGATGTCCCCAGCTATTGTGATGCTCCAGTCGGCAGACAGCCCCTCAGGGTACCCCCTCTCCAACAGCGAGGTCTCCCTGGTGGCCAGCTCCATCGGGCTCTTCGCGACGCCCACGGGGGTCCTCTTCAGCTACGTCGCCGATGCCATCGGCAGACGGAAGACCTTGCTGATATTAGCTGTGCCGCAAACCGTGAGTTGTTAATTTGATAGGCCTAGATATAGACAGGATTTGTGAAATGAAATAGACTGGTTGCAAGATGAATTACGTGATCTTAACGTTAAGATAGTTTCGTTTACGACAAATCGTTTTGTAGAGTATAGTTTTTTACAACACGTTTTTTCAACACGCGTTGTGGTACAAGACATCGAGTGCAACTAACTAGTTTGTAGTATTTCTGTCGATTGTGATCTATACATGGCTTTTTTACTAGATATTACAGTGCAACTTAAAAGAGTAGCATTTTTAAATGTGACCGCCACTTTTTTTGTAGATGTCACGTTATTGACGTTTACTTCTTGAATATGGCAACAAATTTGTACTACAATCTTTGGTTCCTTCTTATCGGACTACAAACAAGCATTTACGGAAAATACAGTGGCTGGATTTTTTTAATTGAAAATTTACATTCAAGTTTTTAAGACTTGAAAAAAAGACGTGTTACATACATTGTGACAAACATCACGCCTGAAATATTTAAATTGGATAAAGTAAATCACGAGGAACGTTACGTCAAAACCTTCTCCTAAAGCTTCAAAAGTTTCAAGTTTCGAAAGAACTTTTCGCATAATTTTGATATAGATAAAAGTAGTATAATAGTGAATGGTTGCTCACAATGCTCACCTGAAGCATACCTTAACCTATTTTTAGTCGTTCCTAACGACGAAATGAAAGAAATGAAGACCATGTTTGTGTTATGATGCAAAACCGGATACCACACGGGTAAAAACGTGTTATAGCAGAATGATCGAGCCACACGGGCCACCGGCCACAAGCACAAAACGCCACCACCGGCATTATTTCCTGTAGCTTTCATACATTTTATACGAACACGCCGCACACGTTTGACGCCGGTGACCGCCGCATGCTACAATCGTCGCTGTTCGCTTCGCGTGGCCCACACTGGCCACGAAATGGCTATCATCTGTACTAAAAAAGTGACGCTTCGCTTCAACTACTGTAGCTGCGTCTAGCTTCTCGTGGCGACGTTTGTGGCTGTGGCTGGTGGCCCGTGTGCGGAACACTAAGCTTTCCACTTTTAATCTCTGGCGCGCTAAAAAAAGCTTTGATTTCCAGCTGGGTTTCGCCTTGAAGCTGGTGTCAGCCCACCCCATCTGCCTGATGGCGGCGCAGGCGTGCTGCGGCGTGGCCGGCGGCGCGGTGCACAGCCTCGCGCCCATGTACCTCAAGGAGATCAGCCAGGACTCGCTGCGGGGAGTACTGGGTTCCCTAGGACTATTGCTACAGGTTTGATGAACTCCATTTGTAAAGAAATATAAAATAAAATAAAAAGTGGAAGAGAAAGCCACTATGAAAGTAAATTATTTCTTTATTTATTTAGCGATCCAAAAAAAAAGCCTGATCTGGGTAGCTGGTAAAAGTAGCGACATACTTGTATCACAATAGGGATGATGACTGGGTAAAAAAAATGTAATTCTAATTAGTCCGTAAGTAAGATTACGGAAAATGTGAGACACATGTTTTTTTATTTTTTCAAATAACTAAACATCGATAAAGTTATAGATCATCAAACTTCCGGAGTGGGGGCTTGTGACGTCACGCCTAGGTAAAATTTGTACCTAGGCGTGACGTCACGCGAAACTTTCAAGCGCTGTGTTGTCGCCATTTTTCGTTTGTCAAATAAAAGAAAAAATATGGGTACAATATTTTTTGGTAATCTATCTGACGGACTACCTAAATAGTTTTTTTTAGTCATCTAGC
This sequence comes from Adoxophyes honmai, assembly GCA_005406045.1. NCBI lineage: Eukaryota > Metazoa > Arthropoda > Insecta > Lepidoptera > Tortricidae > Adoxophyes > Adoxophyes honmai. The sequence goes on from BHDV01009700.1 coordinate 25,491, forward strand.
CTATTACAAAACTCTCAACGTTTCTCAAAAGCACGCTCGACCAAGCACACATAAACACCATCCAACATCGGAACAGTTGGGACCAGTCCCAGTGAGGTTCTCGTCTGCTTGAAACGGCCATTATTTGTGTACGATTTCGCAACATCATTATCAAAGAGTACCTAACTACCGGAATTATGAAATTCTAACAAATATCTTAAATCAAATGCTTGAAAGTGTTTTCTATTAGCGTATTGTAAAAAAACGTTAAATGGAAATTTGTTATACATCATCATCATCATCATCCAGCCTATATACGTCCCACTGCAGGGCACAGGCCTCCTCTCAGTATGAGAGGGCTTGGGCTATACCTACTTTAAAATAAAGTCAATAAACAATGCATCATGGGAAAAATGCGCATTAAAAACTGTTTAAAGATTCGTAGCTCTTTTAGAGTAGGTATTTTTTGTTTTAAGATTTGATAACTTATTATTCTAAATGGTTTTACAGTGCATCGGGATACTAATAATGTACGCAATGGGGGCATACATGAGCTACTACACGATTCTCTGGGTAGTGGTATGGATTCCATTCCTGAATCTACTGGCAATGTTCAAAATTCCAGAGTCTCCCGCGTACTTAGTGAAGAAAGAAAAAGTCGAGGTAAGTAGTGAATTTCACATTATTTTATCATGACAGCAAACCAAATTTTTTTTTACAGGAGAGTTTTTTGGTATTGTTGTTCCTATTTTTGGTATTGAAAAGTATCCCCATAATTCCCTGCAAGTTTTGTTATTTTAGTTAGTATCTTAATACTTATATTAGGTATTTGATTCTAACCCTAGCTCTAAGTCGATTGTTGGTAGGTACTGATAAATTATTGATTAGAAATCTGAAATGAATGTTTTTTAAATACATTTTTTTATTACGTTATAATAAGGTACCTACTGAAGTTTCCCTTTGTCACTATGTAAATAGGTTTTACGGTGGGTCACAATTCAGATATTCACAAAAGTATTAAAGATTTTTTTATTTTATTCAGGAGGCAACGGAAGTAATGGCCTGGCTGAGAGGCGTAAGCGTTGATAATAAAGATGTCGAGAGAGATATTTCACTGACGAAGAACGAAATTGTCGCTTTTGAGAATTTACCGCCCGTGTCATTCAAATCTCTGTGTGAGTAAAACAGCGTTTTTTATTTTCTGTTTGAAATCCTATATACTTAAATAAATGTTCGTTAATATCGTTTATGTTGATTTAAAAAAATATGATTATTCTAAAGTGGACTTTATCGTAATTAATTCTTGAATGTTTTTCGTTTTGATTTAATTTAGTCTTGGAATAAGTTGTATTATACTCGTGAGTAAAATAAATTTTATGAAAAAGAGCCAACTTAGTGCGCGTCTGACTTGCAGTCGAAGAATTTCGTGCCAAAAATTCAAAAAAATTACGTTTTTTGTATGAGAGCCCCCCTTAATTAAATACTTAGTTTATTTTATTTTGAGTTTTTGCTGTCATAACGGCAACAAAAATATATCATCATTTGTGAACACATCACTGTTCTTGAGATACATCCTGGTGACAGACGGACGGAAGGACAGCGAAGTCTCAGTAACACACAGTGTTGCGGCGGTAGGAAAAAAACGAAAAAAAAAAATGTAGGTAGACCAAATACAAACATTATTTATTGAACTTATGTTAATAATGTATCATATTATGCCAAAAACGGGGGTACTTTCTCACAGAAACATTGCTAAAACACTTGTCAAAGTTTAACAATTTATTTCTGAGACGTTTAAGTGATTTCGAGTTGGGTGTTTCAAACTACGATTTTCGGATACAAACTATACTATTATTAAAATTGCAACATGGATTCTGTAGACCAAGGTATTGTCTTGTATAAACGTTTTATTTAATTGAAATATTACAAACATTTTATAAAATACGGAATATTTAAATGCACAGCTTCAATACAGGTGGAAATTTTTCTTCTATAGACCTTTAAGTATAATATTCCACTTCGTGCCGCTATAAAATGTTAGTGACAGTGAAGTATTGACCTTATATTACTGGAATATAAAACGCAAAGTTGCAACTTTTTGCAAACTTTAACTGTAATAATAATTGTTTACCGCAGGGCATATTGTTGAAGGAGCTTGTAGCGGTTATATTTCGAAATCCATCGAAAACTTTGGACAGAAAATGCACAAATTTATTAGAATTTGTAAAACAGAAGCTAAATTACCCGCCAAAATACCAAAATTAAGTAAAAGGAAAGGTTTCGACTTCCGTCCATCTTCCGTCTGTCCGTCTGTCTACAGGCTGTATCTCACGAACCGTGAAAGCTAGAGAGTTGAAATTTTCACAGATGATGTATTTCTATTGCCGCTATAACAACAAATACTAAAATAATAATAATAATAATAATTAAGGGGGGCTCCCACAGAAAAAATGTGTTTTTTTTTGCTGTTTTGGGTCTATTTAAATAACTGTAACAGGTAAATACTTGATATGGTCACATAATATTTAATTAAATATTTACTTTAAAAGAAAGTAATTAAATTAAAATAAAATTAGTATTTAAGGGGGGCTCCCATACAAAAAAACCTGATTTTTTGCTGTTGTTTTGTCCGACTCGCACTTGTCAGTTTTTTTATGTATAATTCTTCATTCTGTACCATATAGAGATAATTAGTCAATAATAAACCTTAAAAATAATTTCGTCCCCTACCTACTATGGAGCCGCAACACTGTGTAACAGTGTTCCGTTTACCCTTAGGGTAAAGTACCCTGAAACGCGGGTAAAAATGACTTCTTTCAAGACTAAATAAATGCTCATTAAGTTAAATAAACCCTTAAGCTGTCGTTAGGCATAATATACTCGTTCTTAATTTGACGGAAAAATTCGTGGCGTCACTAATTTCTGTTACCAGCACAATGACGCTATTTTACGTTTCCAGTTGCAACAAAAGGCACACGGAAAGCCCTCGGCTTGTCCTTCCTCATGATCATAATGCTGGACGCTGGTGGAAACTACGCTATCCTCGCCTTCGCGTCTGTCATCATCAGGAACGCTGGCGTCACCGTCTCGCCAGACCTGCAGACCATAACGTTTCCCGCCCTCATGGCTCTGGGTACTTTGGCTTCGGCGTTCACGATTGAAAGGTTTGGAAGGAAGGTAGGTTGATACTGGCTTGATGGTGTTAAGACATGTAGCAACATGAACCTTACATGAATCGTACATGAACCTTAGTTCGCGTCTGATAAAGTTATGAGTTCACACACACGCTTGTCATTCCTGTAATCCCCAACGGGGTAGGCAGAGCCCACGAAACGCTATTACGACAAAACCATGACTAGTTCACCTTTCGCAAAAAAAAATTAAAAATTTAAAAAGTTTTGAGTTGGCAGTATAAAAGTGACAAGTTGCTAGCCTGTCGCCTAAAATATACACTAACTTAATTCCTCACTCACCTTTTACGACATCCACGGAAAGAAGGAGAGACGTGTTATGCTAAACCCGACCCACATGGAAAAGTTAAGGAGTTTATATTTAGCCAATAATTGCGATAAGAAAGCTTAAATGTATTTTACTGAAAGATCCAAGGAGCCTTATCTCTAGCCATAATAACAAAGACATTGATTAAAATGACTTAAACTATTTGTTTCAGCCTTTACTGATATTCAGCGTGTCATTGACGGGAGCTCCTTTGGCTGTTTTGGGTTCAATGCTCTTAGTACAACAGCAGGGAGGTACGACGCCATCTTGGATCCCTGTCGTCTGTATTGGGATCTGCCTCTTCGCCAGCGGACAGAACTTCCCCCTGCCATACATTGTGATGTCAGAGATGTTTAGCGTTCAGGTAAGTCAGATTATGTGAACTGGTTAAGTTAGGATTCGTACATGAAGTATAATGTTTTTAAAATCACCATCGACATCATCACCAATCCTATAGTATGAATCCTACTGGCTGGGCACAGTTTTCTCTCAGTTCTTTGGCTGTAGTTCTTAAGCATTTTTGCATGTAAAACTATTTCTTGTATACATTTCCGAACGGTGTAGGCAGAGCATATATTACAAAGTGGAACATAGTTAAAATCATTGCTATTTCACGTTTCGTAGCCCTAATGATACTCAATGTCGTAAGGGGCAACTAAGGATAACTGGATTTAAGTGTGCTTTAGGTGACAGACTAGCATCCGTCACTACTGTACCTATTAACTTAAAACCAAAAATTATGCTAGAAATAGCTGTGAAACGTGGAATAGTCATGGTTTTGACTACGTAACATTTCTACGCTCTGCCTACCTCATTTGGAAATCAGGTGTGATGTATGTATGTAAATTCAGCTCAACCGGAAATCAGAAAATTTATAAAATATAAACTTATTAAACTACTCTGTTTCGTCAAAAACGATGACAGTCAAATTGCAAGTAGACAGAGTCGCGAGCTACAGTTCTTATCACGATAACAATGACAATAACTTTTAACATTAATACCAACAATACCAACAAACCTTAACATTATAATAAATTCTGCTTAATCAACTAATTCATTCAATCAAACTGTACGATCCGGGAGATATAAATTAACCCTTGAGCTACGGCGAAGAAACAGCCAAACAGTGATGTATGTAAGTGTAGGTATGTCTTTTACGCACTTAAAGCGTGTCACACACTAAACAGATACGGTAAGATATCTGTTACTGAACAGATATCTGTCAATATCGCTCCCTATACAATTCAATGAGCTAACACACACAGCGCACATGTACCGTCGAGTATCTGTTGACACCGACATGTGAAAAAATGGCATTTATACGCAGATAAAAATATTATCGTATATACGTAGTCTGAGACGAGCTTAACTGTCTTTTCTTTCTTTCAGCTAAGATCAAAAGTCCTTGGTCTTCTATGCAGTTTCGGGTGGCTGATCATTGCTCTCCAAACAGCCGTCTTCACCAAAGCTGTTGAAGTCTTCGGGATGCACAGCATCTTCTTTTTCTTCACGTGTGTCAATTTCATAGGCGCTGTTATTTGCTACTTGAAAATGCCTGAAACAAAGGGAAAGACTCAGGCGCAGATTGACAAAGAATTGGAGGGATTTACCAGCTTAATGCGTTAAGACTGTATTTTTATCAACTCGTCTTTTTATTGCTCTTCTGTAAATAATATATTGCATTTCTTATCTGTCCCCAGTAGCTGCAAGAATAAGGAATGTAAAATATTTGTGTGATAAAAATAAATGCGGATTTTTCCATGAATTGTTTTTTTTTATTGTATAATCTTCATTTAGTTGACATTTTTTGGCTGCATCATTCAACTGTGACATTTAGGAAAACTATAATAATTATGGAAATTATAGTTTAAAAAAAAACCATTCCCTAGACCGCTGCTGGAAACAGTGAAAAAAGGCTGACGGCATTCGCTCTCTGAATGGCGATGCCAGTTCGTTGTGCCTTTGGTCACCAGTAATTTTCATTAAACGTATTCGGTTGATGAATTTGTAACCTATTTTCAAACAACAATTATATGAATTCCAGACACATTAAATTTCAAGGGGTTTTCCCCTTATTTAAGGAAAATGAGGTAACTAAAAACTACAGGTACCTAAATACTGTTACGTTAAACTTTTTAGTTTCTTTAGCTAGGGCGTCTGACTCCCACTAACTGAACAATGTAACACGTGTTATTAAGCTAATATTTGAGTTGAATAACGAAAATTTCGGCAACGGTAAAGAGCAAACAAATTCGATAAATATTTAAGAAGTTGCTTTACAATATTGACTTTGAAACAGTTTTATGAGATAAGATAAAAGTACGAACAAAAGCACTGGAACTTCCATATGAAAGAAGTAATTCAAATGTATATCGCACAGGGCAAAAGGATATTATCGTCACTTGTAATATGAATAAACGTAACCGCCAAATGACGATTTTTCAGGAGACGCAAAAAACTGATTTGCAAATCAGAAAAATGGTTGTAACTTTTTATTCAATTATCCTTTTGCAATGACGTTTACTGCAATTATCATGTATTTGTAAGTTCTTTTAGCTAATAGAAGTCTTGTCGGTGCTGCTATTATGGTTTAGAAAATAGCATGGTGGTTACGTTAATTTTTTTGTAAAAATTGTGAGTTACATTAAGATTTCTTCTAAAAAATGAAGTACAGTTTAACGTATCTCACAAAATTTTAAGAATGTTTAACGTAAAGGACACGGCGTTCCAAAATGTGGACTTACGTTATAAAAATTAAATAAAGGACTTTCAATCTTATTTACGTACCATAAGGTTCAAAATGTTTTTTTGTTTTTATTAGTAGAAAATTTTTGACGAGGTAGATATGACGACTTTTAACCGGTTTATAAGTACGAAATTATGTTACTTAGTTACAAATACACCAAGTTTTACTTGAGATCAACAATAAAACAAAACAAAAAGACTAAATTACTTAATTAATTTCGTAAACATGAGGAGACTGCAAATAGTTTTGCACGTTTTGTTTAGGAATTACTTCGTCGTTGCATAGTTTCTTCAGATACTTGTACTTTTTTACTGAAATTGGCTTTCGTTGTGTATAAAGTTCTTGCAGAGGATAATTCAGTAGATTTTTCGGGATGACATCTCCGCTTTCTCTTTTCCTATCCCTTTCCCCATTGCAACTTTTGGCTCTTTATTCAACTGTATTTTGAAAGTATCACTGACTTCTTTCATTATTTATTTCACTAGAAATTTAAGTTTGGCTTTTTAATTGTAACAATCCTAATTAATATCTCTTAGTCTGAAGTTTTTGTTTGAATTGAATACTTACACCGATTTTTATTTTTGTGCCATTTTTGTCGAGACCAAGGAGGTATTGCAAGTTAAATAAGTTTATACTACCAGTCCACACATAGGTACATGCTGGTAGATTTGATTCGACGTAATGTTCGAAAACTTTTGATGCGGAGCCCAGTGCAACGATGACCCACAATCATGTGAACGGAACGAAAGACACCGCGTTGTTATAATGTACATACCCTGGACCACGAAGATTTGTCTTCATTAACTGGGAGATGATAGGCAAACAAGCACTGAATTCTAACGAAAACTTCAGACTAAGATATTTTAAGATCTCCATAATTAAAAAGCCAGATTGAAACAAATTTCCAGTGAAATACACTACGAAGACGGTGATACTTTCAAAATACAGCTGATTAGAGAGCCAAAAGTTGCAATGGGGAAAGAGAAAGGGAAAGAAGTCATCCCGAAAAATCTACTAAATTATCTTCTACAAAAACTTTATACACAACGAATGCCAATTTCAGTAGCTAAGAAAAGTACAAGTATCTTAAGAAACCATGCAACGTCGAAGCAATTCCTAAACAAAACGTGCAAAACTATTTGCAGTCTCCCCATGTTTACGAAATTAATTCAGTAATTAAGTCTTTTTGTTTTGTTTTATTGTTGATCTCAAGTAAAACTTGGTGTATTTGTAACTAAGTAACATATTTCGTACTTATAAACCGGTTAAAAGTCGTCATATCTACCTCGTCAAAAATTTTCTACTAATAAAAACTAAAAATCATTTTGAACCTTATAGTACGTAAATAAGATTGAAAGTCCTTTATTTAATTTTTATAACGTAAGTCCACATTTGTTGATCTCAAGTAAAACTTGGTGTATTTGTAACTTAGTAACACATTTCGTACCTACTTATAAACCGCTTCTAGTCGACATTACTATCTCGTCACAAATTTACTGAGACAGAAAGAAAACATATTTTGAACCTTGTGATAAGTGAATAAGATTCAAAGTCCTTTATTTAGTTTGTATAATGTAAGTCCAAATTTCTGCGCGCCGTGTCCTTTGGTTTAGCGTAACCGCCAATTAATACACCGTGCCTCAAAAAAATTAACGTAAGAGTCATTTTCATACGGATGAAGTCTCTTACATTAATGTTTTTTTTTACCTTTGGTCATTACATTAATAAAAAATCACAGATCTGTCGTTACGTTAACCAAATGTAGATAATTCGAAGAAAATATACAATACATTATAAAAAATACGATAAAATGAAAAAAATGGCCAGATTTTGGTTAACGTAATCGACATTTTTTTCAAGATAGCCGAATTTCAATAACAGGGATCGATAGAACAGAAAATTTGCAGTCGAACTGTATACTTAACTCATTTTCGTCATTTTGGCGGTTACATTAATTCATATTACAGGTGACGTTATACGACTTTTAACCTCTTCATGATTTGCTTCTCTAATGACCTCTTAAATAATGATATATTTTATATCTAAGAGACAGATTTTTGCATACAATAAATGTCTACTTGATTATGCCCGACAAATGCTTCCAGAGAGAATATCGATCTGTGTTTTACAAAAAATCTGTCATGCTTTCAATCACATTGTTTTCTTATCATCAGACTAATTTGGTACATTTGCTAAGCCCACTGCAGCAACTTCGGATCTTCCATCACTCTATATTTGTGGGTCGTGTAGTTTTCCACAAGAACCAAAATCCCCAACTCTTACGTCACCAAACTTAATGCTGTTAGTTCTCGACTATCTAGGTTCGTTGCATAAATTACGAGAATCTCATGACACTCGTAAGTATAATACAAATATTTGTTTACGAGCCTAATAATAAACTGGGGCTTTATTTATTTCATAGAACTGTTGATAGGCATCATTCTGTTGTAATATGTCGACGCATACGATGCTGACGAGAGCGTTGTGTTTTTAATTGATTCCAATGAGCAAGAAGATTAACTACCAGAATCATTTGTTTTAGTGCGAAGTTTAAGAAGTGCTTCAGATGTGACTAAACGAAATATTATTACCCAGTTTCTTCGAATCAAATATCGACTTTTTTCTACTTTTTTACGTTTTAAATTAATAGCACAATGATGACACCAGATTCTCCGCAATGTTCCAAAAAGGGCTCCATACATCGACAATGGATTATTGGATTTATGTGTAAGTATTAAATTTACATACATACATACATATTCTCACGCCTGTATTGCCAAAAGAGGGGTAGGCAGAGCACATGAATTAAAAAATCCAGTGCCACGTTTAGCAATTTCAGGGTATTAAATTTAACCTCCTAAGGCCCAGCACCAACTTTTGATCGTTTGAATTTGAGGCTTAGTGTCATTTATGTAAAATTCAAACTTATTATGACATTAGTCCTATAGGTAGGACCATGGGCCTTAGGAGGTAGGTATAAAACTTACTGATAGGGTGCGTAATAGCGTGATTAGAGAGAAGTGTGGTCTGAAAGAGAGTGTTATTACAAGGGTAGAGAAAGGTATGCTGCGTTGGTTTGGGCACGTGGAGAGAATGGATGAATCAAGGATATGCAAGCAAATTCACAAGGAAAGTGTGTTAGGGCAAGGCGGTCGAGGGCGCCCTCGAAAAACGTATATCGACCAGATCAGCGATGTACTAAACAAAGCCCAAATTAGGAGTACCCGAAACCGTCGAGCCTGTATTACGAGAGTGATGAATGTGAGTGAAGCGAGAGAATTATGTCAGAATAGATGCGAATGGCGCTCTGTTGTCTCTGCCTACTCCGCAAGGAATAAGGCGTGACGGTTATGTATGTATGTATGTATGTATGTATGTATTAAATTTCCTGTCCTGTCTATCTGACCCTGTGTGGTATCGAGATAGAATGACGGTTCTCCATTTCTTTCGTGGATGTCGTAAGAGGCGACTAAAGAACTAGGTTTATTTATGATTTAGACGACAGACTAGCATCCTGTCACTATTATGCTACCACTTCCTTTTGTTTTCAAACCTAAAATTATGATAGAACTGGCTGAGAATCGTGAGTCATAATCATGGTTTTGTCAATGTTACGTTTATGTTATGTTTACGTTATGTATGTATGTATTAAATTTCGAATTGGTATCACTACAAAAAAACTGTGGTTTACCTGGTTTCTTTATTTCAAATACCAACAACTTATTACGGTTGTTATTTATAATTATTTGCAAGATAATCTTTTGACCGTTGGACACCTCAGCAGAATTTTTTTAATTATCGACGCAATTTTACTATAATTATGCTTGTTTATACTGCTACATGAAAATATTGTAGGTATTTTACGAATAAGATCTATCTTACAGTTGTTCAATGGGATTTTTGTTAAAAGGTATATCAAAACATTTTCTTTATTGGAAAATAAAATGTCAAATTCACCCAAAAGTATTTGCTATCGCAAAAGTGATATTATTAAATAATATCAATTTTATGAATATGGCTACGAATATAATGGCATTTAATGTAATGAATGTAATGGCATTCGATCGTTTGGTCTTGCTCTCGGCATAGCAACAACCGTATTCTACGTCAAATTACTTATGAACGACAACTCAAAACAATTGAATAATTCAAAAGAAATATAATATCATCAACACTTCCATTTACTAATATGTAGTATCATTAATCTTAATTGTTTAAGACAATATCTCTGACATTATACATCTAGTAGACCTTAAAGGGCGTGCATATTCCGTAAACGCAGTAGCTGTCTTGAACGACAATGTGCGAGATATATTGTAGTCAAATATTATATAACCAATAATACATCACGCCTGTATTTCCAAATGGGGTAGGCAGAGCACACAAAACGCTAATCAACAAAACTATGACTATTTCAAGTTTCGTGGCGAAGTTAAGCACATGTATTAGGTTTTGAGTTTGTAAATATAATAGTGACAGATTGCTAGCCTGTCGCTTAAAATATATCTTAACTTTTTTCCTAAATCGCTTTTTACGACATCCACGGAAGAGCGTACATCCACGCAAATGTGTTATTCTAATTCCGACAAAACCAGGAAAACATAAAACAGTGATACTTGTTTGAGTCTAAGAATATCCTTTGCATCTTCAGCAACCATCACAGTCCTCACGTACGGTCTCCAAAGTGGTTGGATGTCTCCCTTCATCATCGTCCTCCAATCAGAGAACAGCCCTGCGGGATACCCACTCTCCAACTACGAGATATCCTGGATTGCCAGCGGCATCAGTGTCCTGGCTACCACCTCGGCTGTCATATTCAGCTACATCAATGATGCTATTGGGAGACGATTGACTTTGATCCTGATAGCTGTTCCGCAGATCGTAAGTTGTAGATTTTATTGATAAATAAATACAATGAAGAATGGCCGGAAATTGATCGTAAATATTTTAGCCAGTAGTCGGTTATACGCGTCTGAAAATCCCTGTAAAATATTTCCTGAAAATGTGTGCCGTAAAAAATCAAACGACCAAATTTAACCTGGGAGTAGTCGGAAAATAAAAAGAAAATCCGACTTTGTGGCTCACCATTTTATTCGGCACCAGTTTCATACTATTTCAATACCAGTTCTAATCCATTATTCCGCAACCCCGTACAAAAATCATGCGACAAGAGGAAATAATCGAGGGTTGTACTTTTGAATTCTCAACTGCACACAGTTGGACAGCTTACAAGTTTATTTTATGCTCTTATATCGTTCTAGATAGGTCACCTGGTGGTTCAGATGACCCATATTTTTTACTACATGGGCCAGTAGTCTATAGTCTATAGTAGTCTATAGTAGTTAACCTAGTCGTAATATCGACCACCAGCGATCCACAATCAAAGTAACTACTGTACTCCAAAATAACAATAGAAAACATTCCGTTACAGTTTGGTTTTGCGCTGAAGCTAGTATCAGCCCATCCTTATTGCCTGATCGCATCACAAGCATGCTGCGGCATAGCCGGAGGAGGAGTCTACTGCGTGGCTCCAGCATACATAAAAGAAATATCGCAGGATTCTCTGAGAGGCGTGCTAGGATCTTCGGGAATTCTTTTACAGGTGAATTTAGTGATATATTGTTATTGCAATCAAAGTTGTCATTTATTTTATTTATTTATTTTATTCAAAAACAATGACACAGCATGACAGCAATCCATAGCACTGTGAAATTCATACATAACTATTGACAAAAACAAAAAAAATATTATTATAAACAGCATTACAAATACAATTAAAAACATTAATTAAAAATAATAATAAAAATTAAAAATGAAAAATCACATCGGTACGGATCATCAATCAACCATTTGTGATGCCGTCATCACTGATGACGGCATCACAAATAGTTAATTGATGACGGACAGTCGTCCTTGGTCTCACAAAATTTCGAGAATTTATCACATAAAATGTTCCAATTCGATGCAAAAAGGTCATCAATTTGTTGGTGTTTGTTGCTGAGAGATTGTTGCTCAGCTGATACAAATCAATTTGTGTCATGCAAAAAGTTCCATAATAAATGAGAACAGGACATAATATTATGAGGACAAGATTCAAAAGGCAGTGATATAAAGAACAGTCATTTTGGGTTTCCGTAACCTAAGGTTGAAAACGAGACCGAGACGAGGCCGAGACTGAGACTTCGCTGTCCGTTCATCTGTCTGTCTATCACCAGGCTGTATCTCACGAACGGTGCTAGCTAGAATGTTGAAATTTTCGCAGATTATGTGTTTCTGTTAAATAAAATAAAATAAGAAACATTTATTTCGGACAACTAGATCCATATCATTGTTAGTAATACAAATAACTTTAATAACTATGTTAGAACTTAAACTAAGATGTAACGATGACCAGTGCCTTATGAGGCCACTGTCCCATCGTTCAGCCAAGACCGACAACAGTCTGTGACGGCTGCCGCGCACCCTGCCGAGCGCGGCGGCGCAGCGCTTGCGCAGCGTCGCGTGAAACCTGTCCACGTGTGCGTCCGCGAACATCCCCATAGCATGCAGTGCCGCGGCAGCCGCACCAGAATTCTGAATGCGTAATTGTAAAGGACACGCAAGGCATTTATAGGTTTTAGGTGAAATTCGTCCATTGCCGCTTTTTACCTACAACAAATTACAAATGAAATAAAATCATTTTTAAAGGCGGTGTTCACACAAAAACGTATTTTTTTTGTAGTTTTTGGTATGGAACCCCTCGAGCGCTAGTCCGACTCGCACTTGGCCAGTTTTAACATTTTGAATCTCCGTTTCAGAGCCTGGGTATCACAATCATGTACGCAATGGGTGCGTACATGGACTACTACACAGTGCTATGGATTGTTGTATGGCTTCCCATAATAAATGTTGTTGCGTTGCTCAAAGTGCCGGAATCGCCAGCTTTTCTTGTGAAAAAAGGAAAAGTCGAGGTAAGTGTAAAAAAGAATAACTTAATAGTTCTTTATAATAATAATAATAATAATGTCATTTATTTCAGATATAAATCCATATATGTTAGTAATTAAGCATGAAAATAATAATAAGCATGAAAACAATAATAATAATTTACAAAAACAAAAGAAGTTAGTAATAAAATTTTATAACAATTATGAGGTTGAGGTAGCATGCAACCCCACCCAACGTCTCATCAGCGGGGAGTCCCAGCGGCCGCCGAGCACACGCAGGATACTGTTGGGACTGTCACGCAGCCGACCGAGCAACGAGGCGCAACGTTTTCTTATAACTGCATAGAAACTATCAACGTTGGCGTCGGCAAACATAGCTGACGCGCTGCAGTAGCGTGGCAGTCCAAACAGCATCCTGAATGCGTCATTGTACTGGACACGCAGTGCATCATACTCCCTCCGCGTATATCGGACCCACAGATTGCACGTGTAGAACGATTGGCAATACGCTTTGAAGAGCGTTACTTTAACCCTTAACCACCTACGTCCAATTTCTGTAAAATAACAACCTACGTGCGGTCCTAGAGACCGCTCGTAAATAATCATCTCAAATTCGGGATCTGTAATATCAAGATAGCATTTCAACGAGTAAAATACTCGTTTATACTTTAGACTTTTATTTTAGAACTTCAAATCACATAAACTAAAATAAAATCTTGAGATATGGCATAATCTTTCAAGACTGGTAGATTAAACACAAAAATCGACTCTGATTACATTAAAAGACCTGATAGATATAGGAATTCAAAAAATCGACCTTTTTTATTCATTTCTATAAAATAAGGAGTTCAACTACAAAATTAAATAATTAAATAGAGCACTTATCGTCAAATTCTACAAAATTGCAATTCCCGAAGATCCACAATTTTTCAAGGCAGTTGCAGCATATTTTTTACAACATACCCCACTGAATCGGTTCCACGTCACTACAATCTTCGTCTGACATATTTTTGTCATCTGATACCTCCTGTAGCAACCATTTTTCTACATGTTTCACAAAAATAAACAAAATTATGTGGGTGAAAAAAATGACATAATCACCTACAAGCGGTCTCCGAGACGTCTCCGAGACTGTTAAAAAATACAGTAACCACCTACATGCGGTCTCACAGACCGCCGATGATGTTTTTTAACTCACCAAATCAAAATGAGCATACGTCTAAACGAGTCGACGGCACGGCCGGTACTGCGGGAGGGGCCAGCAAAGGTACAAGGACACAGACGCGTGTACAACATACTTGCGTTTAGTTATTGACAATTTTGAGTAATCTATTGTCTGTGAGACCGCACGTAGGTGGTTAAGGGTTAACCGGTTCACTACAACGCGCAAACCTGCGGGCCAGCATGTTGCAACGGACGGCAAGCGCCCTGCGCTCCCGCTCAACGTCATCGCTATCTCGCAGCGTGTCGGTCACCCAATGGCCCAGATACTTGAACCTTTCCACTTTATTAAGAATCTTACCACATAGGGTGATTGGCGCATGTGAATAAGTTTTGGTACCAGCTTTGAAGACCATAATCTCACTTTTGGAAGCATTGTATCTGAGCCCGTGGGCTTCCGCGTAGGTCTCACAGATGCGCAGGAGCCTCCGCAACGCACCAATCGATGGACTCAACAGTACCATGTCGTCAGCATAGCTTAGGTTGTTTACACAAGTTCCTTCAATATGACATCCAACTTTAGTACTGTTCAGTTCACCGATCAGCCGGTCCATGTACAGGTTGAAAAGCTTGGGCGAGGACAATCCCCCCTGCCTCACTCCGCATTCCAACCTATACTCATCCGACTGCGTACCAGCCCATTTGACACTGTTACTCTGGTTGCCGTACCAGTACCGGAATAATGATACGACCTCCAAAGGCACAGTCGTGTCACACAATACTCTACTCCACAAAACATCATATGCTACCAAGTCAAATGCCTTTGACAGATCCAGGTAGCACGCAAAGACCGGCGTGTTTCTAGCAGTATAGTACTGCACAGTCTGCTTGAGGCACAGAATCGCACTTTCTGTAGATAAACCA
Source organism: Adoxophyes honmai (assembly GCA_005406045.1). Classification (NCBI taxonomy): domain Eukaryota; kingdom Metazoa; phylum Arthropoda; class Insecta; order Lepidoptera; family Tortricidae; genus Adoxophyes; species Adoxophyes honmai. Next base: position 40,725 of record BHDV01009700.1, read on the forward strand.
GCTCTAAATCCAAATTGGTTATCCTGTAAACCAATGTGCGCTCCCAGGCACTTGTCAAGCAAACTGTCCAGCACCTTAGCTATTACAGTAGCTAGCGAGATAGGCCTATAGTTTGAGAGGTCAGAAGCATCACCAGTCTTGTTCTTCATTATGGGTACAACAATAGTATACATAAGGGCCTCGGGCAGATAACAATGCCTAATACACATATTGAACAACAAGGCCAACACCTCAGGCAGAACCACCCCAGCGTGTTTCAGGTGTTCAACGCTGAGATGATCATGCCCAGGTGACTTGCCTCCGACCATTCTCTTAATTACTAACTCGATTTCCGTGGCAGAGAAATCAATGGTTGTCTGCCGCCCGACCACCGGTTCTCCCATTTGGGACGCCGAGCTGAGCCGCGACTCCACCCGAAAATGTTGTCTAAAGGCATTTGCTATGTCAGCAGATTCACACGCCCCGGCTACGCTTACGGGGAGACTCGGCTTGACATTCATCTTGTTTACAGTTTTCCAAAATTTTCCGAAATTTTTGTCAACATACTTTTGAGCGATGACATTCATTTTAATTTGGTCCGCGTTATTTTGACAATATTTTAATTTATTCTTAAAAATCCTTTTCGAGTCACGCATTTTTTCATAATATTTACCCGACCCCGGCTTTCCAAAAGATAACCACGTTTGATAGTCAAGCCGAGCCTCCCGGTGAGCGGCCGCGACATATTTATTCCAGCCTGGAACATGTTTATAGTTCTTAACATTTTTCACATTCTTAAAACTAATTTCTGCCGCCTCAGAAAGAATACAAACGATCCTGCGGTACAAGTCATCAATAAGTAACTTGTGGTCACCACTGGAACAAGTCTCTCCCGCATTACACTGTCTAAACTGTGACATAACATTTAACTCACTAAGTTTTGACTGACAATAATCCCGGTACCCATCAATCTGACCGATATCTCTCTCACCCCAAAGCACCTTATTTTGTAGGTTATTATGACAGAACCTTTTCATTTTTATCGCGTTAAAATTGCACTGAATAAGCAATGGGAGATGATCAGACCAATACGCACCGTGAACTACTGACGCGTTCAAAACCGTCGCACGTGCCGCAGCCGTGACCACACAGTGGTCTAGCCAGCGCCTGCAACCGTGCGCATCGCTAACAAAAGTGAACGTATCGCTAGGTAACAATTCCAAATCCACACACGACCAAGACTGTTCCCCGCAAAAGCTTAACAATTCGTATGCAAATTGCTCACCGGGATGCGCATTAAAGTCGCCAAGTACAAACACTGATTCTACATCACTACTCTCAATTATGGCGTTTATCTCACTCAAGCACTCCGTAAACTCGATCAAATTATCAACAGACGCTGTTGGCATGTACACCGAGAATACCAACAACGAACGATCACTACCTTCGATTTTAATTGCCACAAGACGCACACTCTTACATTCTAGCACCGTGACACACGGGAACAACGACTTTCTCCACAGCAGTGCGACTCCGCCGTACGGCCTACCTCGCAGCACTCCGGCGGACGTGTCAACAGCAGATTTACCCGTGAAAGCGAAATTCTGATTGTCGATGGTCCCCAATAACGGTATATCGTGTGGTAGAAGCCAAGTTTCTTGGAGGGCTACAATATCAACCGTATGGCACAGCGATTGTATACAATGCATTGATCTAATGACATTCTTGCAGTTGAAACTAATCATTACTTCTATCACTTTATGCGAATTATGTGTTTTATTATGTAATGTCAATTCGGATGTGTTTTTGTTCATGCTATTTATGTGACTGTTGTATAATTATAAGAAAAAATAATCACGATTATTCTTATGCCTAAATTTGGTTAATATTCAAAAATATCATACAACGTCGACATAATTCCAAAACCAATTTTATTGCGCATCAACGGCACAGGCTAGCACCCACAGCCGCACCGAACGCGTGTTCTAAATTTGAAACAATTTGTTTGTCTTTTTCTTCTGTTCTGAGATGTTCGAAATTTGAATGTATTATTACTCGTAAAATAAAAGAATTAATATAATAAAATAACAATGCACTATTATAATAATTCTTACGTAACTGGCAATTTCTTTCCATATTTGAAAGATTTTTATCAGGTCAAATACTTGTGCAAAAATGTGACAAGTCAGTTCAAAAACTGTAGACTGAGGCATCTGCTGTTAATTGTTTATTAGAATTAGATGTTTTGCAATCAGTAGGTACACAGTAATATATATTATGCTTTTCTGTAGCATAAGGCAAAATCGAGTAGGTGAATCATTTGATGCTAATATCACTATCGCAATAGACCATTGTAGATGCGTTACCAGCGAAAAAAAACTATAATTTAATGTAACTACTCGTGACAGGTATTGCTTTAAAAATAAAAATAAAGACAAATAAGTTTATTTTGGTTTTCATATTTGTGGTTTCTTTGAAACAAGGTTGGGACCTTCCATTAAGCATAAGATTGCTTGTATCGGAATGTCCCGCTCTTCCAAGTAATAACAATAGTTAGAGATGAACATCAATTAAAAAAACCAAAATTCAAAAACTAAAATTTAAAACCTCAACCACTCCAACACTTAAAAGTAATGTGTGTAGTACGTGTGTGCACGTGTGAGTGTGTGTGTTTAATTTTACTAAAATGAATACCCCCGAAAAATCATGTTGTTCAATGTAAATTCGACATAATTTGACTCATTATGACATCAATCTCTCATATACATTATGAGTGATGCCTATGGTATGTGATGTGGCAGGTAGATAGATGCTTTCAGTTTTTTTTTTGGTCCAAACATTGATGAAAGAGCTATAATAATTAATAGTAATATGTTGCTAACCAAATGCCTTAAGCATATTTTGTTGCCCCATTATTACACGGTAGTATGTTACATTTTTTCACAACATGAGTTATAATTAGTACGTAATTCTACGTGTAGCTATTATTTTCCTGAAACCAGCTCTAGGTTCTTAATATCATCAACTAATGGTCGAGAAATCCCGATATCACATAGTTCTATGTTGTGGTAATAAAACTAACAAAGGTAACAATGTCCTATGTTCGTATGATTGTTATTATTGCATATGTGTTTAGTGGCTATATCATAAATATCATAATACCGTGAATTTGATATGATACCCTTTCCACCTACTGCATCATACAAATGAATATAAATGCAAATATTACTTTCAGGAAGCGACAAAGGTAATGGCTTGGCTGAGAGGAGTAGACATCGATGACAAAGAAGTAGAGAGAGACATTTCCTTGACAAAAACAGAACTGGCTATGTACGAGAACCTGCCAGCTGTGTCTTTTAAATCCATTCGTAAGTTAAAATATAACTTACTAAATATTATAAGTTTCCGTGGAATACGGCTCAAAGTTTTATCGAGCTTGTTTTATTTAGCGTAAAATTTTGAACGTGATAAAAACTGTTAAAATGTTTTCCATTATCTTAGTTTGTTTTCTATCGTTAAATAGGTAAATAATAAAATCATGCGGTACAATTTTTACAACGGACAATATTTTCACAACCGGTGGCGGTTTTCTAAATATAATATACTAACCCGAAAGACAGCAAATGCGTGTTTTCTATGTGTTTACATCTATTCTGTATGAGTCAGGGTCACACTCGTATTCGAGAATTACTTCTAGTTTTGGTGGTATAAATTTATGTTTTTCCATTCCCTTTGGGTGTAATGTTAATGTGTCTTCTATTGCAGTCGCAGAAAAATCATCAAGAAGAGGTCTTGGGCTATCATTCCTGATGATCATAATGCTGGACTTGGGAGGAAATTATGCTATCCTGGCGTACGCGTCAGTCATCATCAGGAATGCTGGCGTGACCATAGCACCAGACCTCCAGACGATCTTGTTCCCCGCCCTCATGACAATAGGGTCTTTGTCTTCCGCCCTGACAGTGGAAAGATTCGGGAGGAAGGTGATATTTTGGAGCCTGGCTATTGTTGTTGTTTTGCTTGTGATACACAATTTCTTGATTAATTAAAAAAAAACATGATCATAATAATTTTACACTGGTATTTCACGGCTGTATTCCTTAATGGGATAAGCAGAGCGCACAAATGTCTACATAGACAAAACTATGACTATTTCAGGTTTCGTGGCCACTTCTAGCTTGTTTTAAATTTAGAATTGACAGGTTGTTAGCCTTACCGATAGGCGATAGCCTAAAATATAACTTAACCTATTTCCTTAGATGCCTCTTATGACATTCACGGAAAAAGTGGAGAGGTCTTATTCTAACCTGGCACTACACAGGAATATATTTAATCGTACATTTTGATGTGAGGTGCCAGGTTTAAAATAACATCTCTTTATTTCTTCCATGGACGTCATAAGAAGCGACTGAGGGAAAAGGTTAAGGTACAATTTAGGCGACAGGCTAGCAACCTTACTGTCACTATAGTATTACATCTTAGTTTAAAACTTACAAACGGGTACGGAACGTGAAATGTTTATGTCTACGTAGCGTTTTATGTATTCTGTCTACTTCATTAGGGAATACAGGCGTGATGTATGTTATATTTTGATTTATTTTGTTCCAGCCCCTCATCATTGCTAGTGTGATATTCACAGGCGCTCCTCTATTAGTTCTTGCCAGCGCCATTTTGATACAGCAACAAGGAGATACCATGCCGCCGTTGCTGCCTGTACTATGTATTGGTATATGTCTATTCGCAAGTGGGCAGCTTATGCCTCTACCATTCATCGTCATGTCGGAAATGTTCAGCATTGAGGTAAGTTCCATAATTTTTTAAATCATGATCATTTTTAACAACTGCAAATTTAAAATGAAATTGTTGCTTGTGGTAGTTCTTGGTAGATCAATCAGTTAGGTAGACCTAACCACTGTAGCTTTAACTTTTTATAGCTTTATAGTCTGTACTCTGTAGGTATTAATTAATTTCCGTTTATTTTTACAAGGTTGTATTTACTGTGTGGTGTCGGGTTAAATATCACCTCTTCATTTCTTCCGTGGGTACTATAAGAGTGTACTAAGTCAGTATAATTTAGGCGATAGACTGTTGAAGATCTAACTTAATACCTAAAAAGTACATTATTTAAGATATGGTTTCGACTTTTTAGTTTTGTGGACCCTGCCTAGCCCATTTGGGAAAATAGGCGTAGTGTATGTAGTTAGGCTATTGTGCCTTAGTTTCCAAGCCTTCCACTGTGTCCAGTTAATTTTGATCCCTGATTTCACTACATCTGGAACTTCTTTCTTTCCAGCTGCGCTCCAAGGTTCTTGGACTTCTTGTGACCTTCGGCTGGACCCTCTGCGCTATCCAGGCCATCATCTTTGCACCAATAACGGAGTACTTCGGCATGCATTCGCTATTCTTCTTCTTTGCCTTCATTAACTTCATAGGCGTCATTGTATTCTGGATAACCATGCCGGAAACTAAAGGAAAGACGAACGCGCAAATCGACAAGGAGCTTGAAGGAAGAAGAAATTGAGAGATTGAAATATAAAGGAGTATGAAAAATATGTTGAGTTTTTTTTACTACCTTTTTCCTGTGACATTAGCGTGACATGTTTCGAGCCAGTTCGTGGCCATGATCTGGAGCAAAGCGCCACGACAGTAAACCTATGACCTCATAGTATTATGGTACTGATGATGAGTCCCAAATTAGGCTTACTCAGTCATGTCGAGCTAATCTGGATAAAAGGACGTGAGTATATCCGTTTAACTACAATTTACATTAGACATGCCTTGAAGTAGCAAATTCATGAAAATTTGTATTCTGAAAGACTCCAAATACTCGTGTATTTTTATGGGACTCCTCAAATTATTTCTCACATTAAACAACACCGGTTGTCCAACTAACAGTGTCCTGAAATAGCTTGGATAAATTTAAACAGAGCTCAATATTTTTTTATTTAATCACGAATGATCATCGTGAAGAAATATATGTAAAATATGGCTGCTGCATTTAATGTTTCCAAATTATGTTACTAATTCAACTATGTTTTTAATTAAAAATGTAAATTTTCCATTAAAAACTGTTATTGTAACGCTTTGATTGGCAAAGGAAATCTGTATCAGTTTTTTTATGATCGAAACCTTAATTACAAAATATGCTTTTTAAAAACTAATTACTTTTTTAGAGAAGAGATAACATTTTTAATTTAAGCGAATTAGGTAATGTGGTTTTTAATGAGTGCATAAATTCTGTTTTTGAAATAATTTACTGGAGTATTGAAAAAAACTAATACTAAGAAAAAAGGCCTACTATAGCGGTATAGCTGAGAAAAAACGAGACATTTTTGAAAGCTACATAATTGATTCCCGTCGCCGCAAAATAAGCAAAAATATTTTAACATTTTGAGTTAAAACAAAATGTTTCGGTATTTTTTTTTTACATATTTCCAGAGGTAGTTATGTATACTCTCAGGATAAAATATAGCTATGCATACACTCTGTACTCTCACTTTTACTTATTGCAAATGCCTTAAAAATCTCACTTCAAAAGATTTATTTTTCAAAATACGGTGGACGTATCATTTCCCCGTAGAGTAATAGTTTTCAATTCCCAGAAAATCCTGACTATAGATAAGCAATCCAGCTTTGATTGAAATACGTAGTCAAACAGAACGGACACCGAATACAATATTTTCACAGTTAACAATTCTCTGTTTCAATTAGTCTTTTATTATTACAAACTCTTTGCAATGAAAACTTTACCGAGGAAACTCTATTATACGGCGTTTGAGTTGCATTGATCCAGAATAACAGTTCAAAGTAAGAAGAAACTGTTTAATCTTCGTTCTTTGCGTTTAATCTTTTTAAGTCCCCTGGCAGATTTGAATTCGTTTGAAAGTCTATAACTATGACATTTCAAAGAGTGCTATCTTAGGAACAGGGTCATGTTTGGCGCAAGTACCTTATAAATAAGATCAATGAGCAAAAAGGTTATTTAATAGTTAGATACCACTATCATCAGACGGATTGTAAATGTGTTGCGTCTTGTAAGTTTAGTAATTTTATTAAATTTGTAATTACATACACACATACAATCACGCTTATGTTCCCAAATGGGGTAGACAGAACACACAAAACGTGGCATAGACAAAGAAATTATTATAACTATTTCACGTTTCGCAGTTACTTCTAGCATAATTTTAGGTTTGAAAACAGATGGAAGAGTTAGTATAGTTGCAGGTTGCTAGCCTGTCGCCCAAAGCACACCTAAGGCGCTGCGCAGATGACAGACTTTTGTGCGATCGAGTCTGCGGAGCAATAAAAATTCTGAATGTAAACTCTCTGCGTGCCATTCAGAGATTTTAGAGATTTTATTACTCTGCAGACTCGATCGCACAAAAGTCTGTCGTCTGCGCAGCGCCTTAACCTTCGTTAGTGGCTTCCAAAAACCACGGAAGATATGGAAAAGTGTTATATCCCAACACCACACAGGGTTTGGAAATATTGCTTGATTAAATCGCTGTTAACCTTTGCACTCAACCCCATATATTATCGTTAACGGCCGACTTCGCAGGGAAACTTGCACGGATTTATGGCTCGATTAAACGCTTTCTTAATATCATTCGTTTTGGAGACCTGTTCTACAGTGACACGTCGAGCGTGGAGCCGTGAAACAACTATTTCACTATAAGGTCAACGTCCCTGTGCTCGACACTAATCCAATACATGGCACTTGCAACCTTATGTCATAGACAGGTGACAGATGGGTGTCATCTACTGGGCGTTGAGGCGTCGAGCATTGGTACATTTACCTTACTCTGTTTTTTTGAGTGGTTCCATTGCGGCCGGCACTAGTTGTTTGCACTTGGGCATTAAAATAGTCGTTTTAAAAGTGTGGTGTCGGGCTTAGAATAACACCTCTCCATTTCTTCCGTGGATGTCGTAAGAGGTGACTAAGGACATTTAGGATACAGGACAGCAACCTGCTTCCTTAAAACCTGAAAAATATACTATGTTAGAAGTGGGCATAAAACATGAAATAGTCATCGTTTTGTCTATGTAGCGTTTTGTGTGCTCTGCCTACCCCACTTGGGAATACAGGCGTGATTGTATGTTTGTATGTATTTATTAAAATAGTCGAAAAATGCAAGTTTGAAAGACGATAATTGTCATGGCGCCGGATCATAAGGGAGTGGACAGGCATCCTTAGACTGTGGAGGAGTTGTTCAACTCGCTATAAACAGGGTATATAAGGAACTGAAACTGACTGCTAACCTCCAGTAATGAAATGACTATAACAAAACTATAATGATAACGACTACTGTCCAAAAAAACTGCAAAACGCTTAAAGTGTAAAATTAATGCAAAGGGATGCGAGTAATTTTGCCAACCGCCTTTACCCATGTTCATCATCATCATTTCAGCCATAAGACGTCTACTGCTGAACATAGGCCTCCTCTTTACACGTCCATGAGTTGTTGGATGCGACCTGCATCCAGCGTTTTCCGGCGACCTTTATCAAGTCGTCAATCCATCTTGTAGGTGGACGTCCTACGCTGCGCTTGCTGGTCCGTGGTCTCCACTTAAGCACTTTTCGACCCCATTGGCTATCTGCTCTTCGTGCAATGTGGCCTGTCTATTGCCACTTCAACTTGCTAATCCTGTGGCCTACATCGACGACTTTAGTTCGTCTACGGATCTTCTCATTTCTGATACCCATGTTACATCCATGTTAATATTATGGATATATTTCTCTGCGTGCGAGAGAGACAGACTGTTGAGCTACATATTCCCGTGAAAATATAGCTTGTTTTAATGAATTACACACATCTTTATACTTTTTTTTAACAGTGTAACACAGCTCACAACGGGTCTCAAATTCACGAACACAGCAACGTATACAGTAGCTAACACAATTTATCTATCAGAACATGACATTCGCAGGATATTAGATTTACGCGCCATTTCAAAGGATATCTTATTTAACGTAAAGGTCAGACGGGGCAAGGATACGTGTCTGACAGTCATGTGCTTAAGATGAGACAAGCTGGTGCCTGTGACGTTGCCTGTGTAGAATTGTAAATTGTAAAAACGTATTTTCACGTTGTCTTTCGATGTCGTACGAGGCGACTGAGGATAGAGGTTAAGGCATGTTAGCGACAAGCTACTTAACTGTCACTATAGAGCAGGAGTTCCCAACCAGGGGGGCGTAGAGCAATCTCAAGGGGGGCCCGAGACGTTCGTGTATTTAATAGAAAAAAATATTTCAATGTAATCAAAACCAAATGTCGTTAAAATAATGCTAGTTTTATTGTAAACACGAAAAAAAGGGGGGGGGGAGCATGAAAATACTATTTGTGATCCGGGGGGCTCGACGAAAAAAAGGTTGGGAACCCCTGCTATATGGCGTCTGAGTTTAGCCTAAAAAAATGCTAGAAGTGGTTACGAACCGTGAACAGTCATGCTATGAGGTGTTTCGGGTGCTCTACCTACACCATTTGGGAACACAGGCGTAATGTATATATAAAACAGGCCTCGAATATATTTTATTCCAAATGACATGCACAAGAAAACTTGTCATCAAAACATAGGAAAACAGGAAAATAACGAGCATCGGTACTATTTTATTTCCTTTTACCTTTATTTTTCGACTAACATTCCATTACGCATCTGCCTCAGAATTTCGGTTAGCAAATGTAACCCAAACCGAAACGCAGGGGAATTCCTCAATCGCAGGGGCCCAGCGATTTAACATTCACAAAGTCAATCGGTAACACGGAGTGATCTGCTCAAGTCTTGGAGAACTGACGCAACGGGAGATGATTATGTAGACAACTTTTTTTACCTTTATGCTATTAACGGCAAACATGAGAAACGAACAAATATAATATAATTGTAATGACCACCTGTACTGTAATACCATGTTTCAGCAAATAAATATTCTTTATTCTTTACTGAATAAGACGGGTCTCCCTCGAGATCCCTAAACATCGTTTGTGCTAAAATAATTTACCTGAATTGTTTTGTCCACATCATTTCCCATGATTCAAAAATAGTTAGAAATCAAAAGGTTAGGTTTGTTTTATGTCCTAAAAACGTTTGGGATCCCAATATTATTATAGATCTGAATAAGACGTTACTTTCGAAGATAATAATACATTACACGCATGCATCACACCTACATTCCCAAATAGGCAGGCAGAGAACGCGAAACGCTACATCGAGAAACCTCTAGGTATAACACCCCGTGAATGTCGTAAGAGGTTATTAAGGAAAAATAGGTTTAGGCGATTGGCTAGCATCCTGTCACTACCTGTTAACCTAAAATCTAAAAGTACTGCGGTCTCTTTCTACTGTTATCTGTTTGCCTTTCACGAGGTCTCGCCGGCAAAGCGTACCTAAACTGCAGAATAGACCTCCCCTGATATTGCTTTAGTTGCGCGTGTATTTTCATACGCTTACTTTACGATACTGTATACGCAGAGCCTTACATGCCGTTTATTGGTCAGGAGTTGACACCTCCAATTGGTTTAATCCTCTAAGGGTTCAGCATTTGGCAACATGGAAAAATACTGTACCCTGTTGACTGAGAGTCTTTGATGCAATGAAAATTTTTGAATCAACTCGCTGATTTACTGTTCAATAGTAGTAACTGTAGTAAGTATATTTACAGCAAAGTATTAAACTAAAAATGGTTGAGTAACAGTTACTTATAAGAGTTGTAAGACAGAAGTGAACGTAATGAATCGAAATACGAAATTTTGTTCATATTTTTATAGAGTTATATTGAAATACGTCACCTCCGCAGATCCACGGAAGAAATAGGGAAATATAGCAAATACTAATACCAACACCATACAATAATTATTTCAGACACGTCTGCCAAATGGTAACAAAATCTTTCCTGGTTTCAATTCCAACGTATTTCAATGTAAGTTTACGTGCGTAGTGTTTTTTGACGAAAGCACTCGCCAAAATTACCAATTAAAACCGAGTTTCTTTGAGACGAACAGAAGGAAACTCAAGAGGGTCATTGTCATAACCCTAAAAAAACATGTCCATTTGTAATATATAAGACATTTTTAATAATTGCATTTAATTTATATCATAACTATAAAGTACAGGAAACGTACTAGACTATACTATATCATATTTTCTATAAATGTAATTATTTGTTTTGTTTATCACCACAAATGTAACTGAAAGTCCACTTCGGTGGACTGTCCGGGTTCCACCTGTTAATAGAATGTGGGTTTAAAAAAATACATCTCTTTTATTATTGTACAAAAATGCCATTTTTCCCTAATCTATGTATGATTTCCATTTAACATTAATAGGATTTAAAAAATTAGATGGAAATAAAACACATTTTTTGCATCATTGAATCTTGTCACGACATTTTTTGTCTTTTTGGTGGACATTACTTTAAATTCTAGAAAAATTAGGGAAATGTCAAATAAATAAACCGGGACATATAATTTAACTCATTCACTATCGTACTATCCCTGTTAGCAGCCATTTTGCCGTGACTTGTGCGCAGCAGACGATATTGTTGTGTTAACAAGAATATTTGGTGGTGTTAATGTTGAATTGTCTTTCCGGTTACTGCTGTATTTTGTAAGTACATCGCTATAAATCCACCAAACGTTTTTAATAATTAGTTAAGCAATCAAACATTGTAAATAATGCCTTACCTTTTGAATAATCCTTTAAATGGCTGGTGTTGTGAATGATATTGCGGAAAAAGTCCATTCGGTTGACGTCTTTTTGGTGGACTTTTTGTACACCCAAACGATAAATGATTGTATTTTGATTAATTCTTGTACTTTGGTTTAATTTTTTATTATAACTTTAAAAACTAGCTTCTGATTCCATTTTTGTTTTATCCGTAAATTACTAGTGACTGAATAGTGAATGTTTAAACGTAAATTCTGTAAAGGTTAAAAAAACTGTAGAAGATTTAACAAAAACATACAAAATAAGGTTTGGAGGAAAAATGGAATGATGCACAACGATGCAGAAAAAAAATCAATATACGAAAAGAAACTTCAAAGTACATCGCACGCAAAATACCGCCTTCGATTCCAGTTATTTTAGTACCATGAAATGGGTGAACGTATTGCAGTGAAAAACAGAAGAATGTTGAAAACAAAGAAACTTACTTACTTAGAAAGAAGTTGATGACTTCAAAATGCAGCAACCATTAAAAATTAGTGAGTGCAGTCTGTTTGTTGATTGAAAAAAATGTTCATAAAAGTATACAATTTTTGGACGTATATTCTGAAAGTTCGGATACGTCAAAGTTAAAACCGGGAAAAACCACCAAACCCCACTTTCATACATGTTTCTTGAAGACTTGAAGGCTTCCTAGTCTTCGGAGGACGAAGGTATATTTGGTCCACCGAAAAGAATTGTCATTTCGGTAGACAGACACAAAATATTTTTTATATACTTTTTGAATGTATTTACGTGTCTGATTGTTCATGATTATGAGAATATATCATGAACGTTATTTTTGTTTCAGATGTTTACCGCTTTTTGTTTTGTTTTTTTATTATTAATTAACATAATTAGTCCACTCGGTGGACATATTAGTCTTTTCAGTGGAACCGAAATATCGTTATTTCGTTTTAAATCGTTTTTTTCGAATAATTGATCTCTGAATGATACTCAGTTCTGTTGCAAGTTAGAGTAAGAGTCGTAATATACCTTTGATTTTTATAAATCACGTGTTTCATTTTTTGGCGAAAAAAATTGCCCGGCTTGACAATGACCCAAGAACGTTAATACCGACAAACATGTTTTCCGCCTGGGTATTGCTTCAAATCATGCAAAATAACGCTTTAAGCGTATAAACTTAAACGACGAGTTCTGTCGCGTTCACTCTGATTCTGTATCTTTGAAGATAGAGAGAGATGGAGTAATAAACCATCGCAATTTGGGCGATACTGAATCGGAAAGAGCAGGCAGTTCTTAATGACATCTTTCAAGTAATCTGAGAAAGACCGAATAGCTTTTCTTTCAACAGGCGCTCGTCTGAAGTATACGGCGCAAGCATGGAGAGACAAGCGGGTTTGAAAAGTATACGATTTATCATGAAATTGTCTTAAATGCAGATGAAAAGAAAACGGCATTGTAATCTGATACAATGAATAGGTACATCAGATACGCTAATTATCTAGTTTTTGTTATACTAAGTAGGTATTTAGGAGCTGTGTAAAGATTTGATAAATGTCAAATTTCTGAAGTTGGTTACTTTTTTTTTTGTATTGGCGGAAATATAATCTCTCAACTTTACTCACTCACGCGTCTTAGTACTGAAACACAGACCATCTATACATATATTTTTTAAAGTTTTAATTCTCGATTGCAAGTCTATCTATTTGGTGAGAAGGAGCCTTAAAATATTAATTATATTCTTAAGTTGTATCAATATTGATAGCAATTTTTTTAGTGGTTCTAACATTTTCAACCATCTGTGAGTTGTTTTTGTATTACAGCATGATAAAAAAAAATTGGTGCAATACAGACATAAAGAACGGGGATCGTCGAATGAATTTTGACAAAATAATGGTATGTTAAGAAAATCTCTCATTTCCCGTGTGGTGCCGGGTTAGAATAGCACCTCCCCCCCCCCTTTCTTCCAGTGGGTGTCGTAAGAGTCGACTTTGTTAAAGGGTTAGTGTATTGTAGGCGATAGGCTAGCAACCTGCCACTGCAATATCATGTTTAACCATCTGGTTACCCTGAAATTGCTAAACGTGGCACTGGATTTTTGAATTCATGTGCTCTGCCTACCCCTCTTGGGACTACAGGCGTGAGAATATGTATGTATGTATGTCTGTATGTATGTATAAGTTAAAAAATAAAGTTTAGTATTCTACAAATTGTATAAACGCTATAATCTCGAGACTTGGAAGTTAAAGTTACGATTTCTTTTTCTTTCTCTAAATTTTTATCTCAAGGATACCGCGGATTACTTTTTCCAACTTCTCGATTTGGAATGTAATTACGTTGGATATTTAAAGTTAATTACAATATCAAGCTTATTAGAATTTTTGGTCTTTTGGGGGCTAAAATTATGAATTGATTCGATTAGGATTGGCCTCGGAAAGGGGTTCCGTAATCAGATGAAAATATAAATTATTGGGTAAAAGATTTTTCGATACCAGATTAAGCACATTTTAGTAGATTAGTGAAGTGTATTTTTATCACTAAACTTATTGAAGATAAAGTTTGTTAATATTTCAAGGAGAATAAAGAATGACATAAAATATCCTAAAAATGCTGAAGAGTCCGTGAATGTTGTTAGAGGCGACTAACAAGAATAGGTATATGTATTTTTTTGGCACTTAACTTGGTACTCAAAAATTACGCTAAATCGGCTACAAGGCGTGAAATAGTTCATGATGAAATTACTTAGGCATCTAAGTAACTAGAAATTTACGCCGAGAATTTCGAAAACGAATCTCAAATTGGCCTATTGGATTATCAGGTAAAGAATTATATCGTCAATTTTAAATTCCATTGATCTTTGGCCTCTAGCTTGAGGAATACCTTCTGTTGACACATAACGAGAAATTCCTCCTAAGATTGGATTGTCGAAATTGCAAGCTACCACAAAGGCGATACAGCCGATGCAGGGCGTGGCGATTTTTGAATGCCGCACTTTATTGCATTCCATAGCGACCGGAGGTGCAATGATTTATACAACACAAAATATGGGAGCCGAGAACAAAAATAAATAACAGTCGACATTCTGGTTATTGGAAACTGGCAACTTTCGAGTGGCTTTTGTTATTTTTGCATCCTTGAAATCGTTTTCCCGAGTGGTATAAGGATTGCTAGGCTGGTGCCGAAAACATACCTAAACTTGTGTCTCCAGTCGGCGCGCTTGATATCTACGGAAGAAATGGAGACGTTTTATTCTAAAGCCCACACATTACAGTGACCTGACACCACAACTTGTGGTCCACAAGGCACGTAAAGTATCCGATTATAATACAAGAAACATGTAAATATACCTATTAAAAAAAAATATTTTATGATTTTTGATTCTTTCTATAAAACAAATGGCAGCTATATTTTTTTTTATATTTTTCGATGTCAACCTTTAACTGAAATGAAGCAGTCATCACCAAATATCACTTTACAAATAAAATGTGTATTGAAAATGTTTTTTATTCAGGACGCAAATCGCCGACGGTATACTGTTAAAAAGTATCAAAAACCGATTACATTTTTGTTGAATGTCACGTATAATAAATTGGTGGCAGTCATGTCAAGTTTTGCTGCGCTGAGGCGAAATAACTCGAGTTTCTTTACAAAGTTTTGCTTGCTCAATGTCTAGACATAAATTCAGTAACAGACTCTAAACGAAACCAAACTGCTAGATGCTTCTATGAAATAGTTGATGCGAAGACAAGAACTTTTGGATTTAACTATTTGCAGATACATCATTACTATCTGAGACAAGTTGGAGGTTATTTTGACACTAAACTATCCTGTATGTGTGTGACACAATGACATCCTGAATCTTGAACGTGTACGATGTTGTATATCTTCTGGCTTGTGTTAATAAAGTTGTTTATACGTAAACTAAGGCCAACCAGACGAGATAATAAACATAAACAATTGTACCGTTACTGAGTTACGTGGCGGTAGTCAGATTATTATCTCTATCCTTATCACTCGTATGCAGTTTATGGCGTCAACCTCTGAAACTTTGTTTACATTCTTTATTTCGTCTGGTCTGGTTGAGCTTAGTTTATTTCCCTTTCTTGGGTGGAGACAAGATAGAATAACATTTCTCCATTTCGTCCGTGGATGTCGTAAGAGGCGACTAAGGAAATAAGTTCACGTATGTTTTAGGCGACAGGCTAACAACCTGTTACTATTATATTGCCTCTTCCATTTGATTTCAAACATAAAATTATGCTAGAAGTGGCTGTGAAGCTTGAAGTGGTCATGGTTTTGCCTATATCACGTTTTGTGTGTTCTGCCTACCCCATTTGGGATCTCCCTAGACCAGTTGGAAATACAGTCGTGATTATAAATTAAAGAGGTACCTACAATAGTGACGAGATCCGATTCGGAATTATTTTTCGCTCTTGTTTAGCCAACTTTACACCAAGTTTCACTTACGTAAGTAGGGAAGCAGTTATCTACTAAAAAGAGACAATTGCTATTAGAGATGGGTTATACTAGGTAAATTTAATATCAGGTACACCTGTTCCTAATCCACAAAAATACCTAATCCAAATACCTAATCCACATAGTACAGAGTATTGAGCGTATACCTACGATAACTTAACTAGTGCTGCGTACCGTACTGCACCTAATCCACATAGTATAGAGCATTGAGCGTATGATACGATGCAGTACCACGGCGTACTACACTGTGTCACCATACCATTCTAAGTAAACTTGTTTAATAAACTGTAATCTTCCCTTCATACTTTTACAGGCTTAGGAATGACAGCTTAAAATTGAGCCAAGCAAGCAGGCGTATTTAATTTAAAGGCGGCTAGTCGGTAGTAGTGAGTACTTGGATTAGGTGGATTAGGTACTGCATCCTTTGGATTAGGTGCGGCCTAATCTCGGAAAATACCTAGTATTTTTATCTGATCTAATATTTTCGCCTCACCTCTAATTGCTATCTCATTTTAACTTATACTAGTGTTACTACTTACGTAAGTAAAACTTTCAAAAGTGTAAGGTTGACCTAAAAGCGGCAGTATAAAGTTTTAAACTTTCGTGATTCTCGTGTTACAGTGATGTTGTCACGAGTAAACTTTCTCACCACCACCACCAGTGTAACATGGCTGAAACGTTAAGGTAATCAAAACTATAACGAAGTGTGATAAAGTTCCGCGTATTTATAAATATTATTTTTTACTGAATGCGCTTCTGGAGGCAGCACCAGAGTGTGACTTGCTAGCTTGGCGGTGATCGAATATGAATAGCGTGTGTTTGAATTTTTGCGAGAAGATGTCGTACGATAGACCTAGTAGTGTCCCTACATGATTGTTTTGTTAAACCCTTAACTTGGCAGTGTATCTAATAGTAAGATACATTGTCCATTTTTTTTTATTCTTTCGTAACTTTTGACTTTTTGACTTTATTTGCCAGTTTACTTGCTAGGCTCAAATTCACGACTTTTTCAATTATTGCCAAGTTTAGGGTTAACGCCTTGAGTTTATGTTTTGTACCTTAAGTTGATATTTTGTTTCACAGCGAATTAGATTTAAGTCTGTAATGCAGTGTAATTTATGTAACGTAAATAAATTAATAAATCGAAGCGTTATAAATGCTACCTCTTTCTCCCATTCGTCAGCTAACTACCAAATGCTCTCACATTATTTCTTGCGTCGCTCACTTTCCTTCACATAATAGATTAAGCAAACTAATTCCAGGCAAGCTTGACCCCTGTCTAATAGCGTGGAACAACCGGCTAAGTGGCGGTCACATTTCATTCACGGCTGGTGATCTTGGTGCGTGAAACGTTTTTCTACAAAGTATGTAAACATACGCCGCCGTCGGGCTTAGACTAACGCCTCTCCGTTGCTTTCGCGGTCGTAAGAGGCGACTAAGGAAAGAGGTTAAGATATGTTTTAGACAAGCAACCGGTCACTATTGTACCTCTTACTTTAAACCTAATCAATTCATGTTGGTTGATCAGATTATGTTTTAGACAAGCAACCGGTCACTATTGTACCTCTTACTTTAAACCTAATCAATTCATGTTGGTTGATCAGATGGTCATGTGAAAAAGAGGCTAAATTAGAAGTACCCGAAACCATCGAGCTTGTACGACGAGAGTGATAAATGTGAGTGAGGCGGAGAATAGAAGAGAAATTCTCTCTTTTGTCTGCCTTTTCCGCGAGGAATGAGGTGTGACGTTTATGAATGTGTGTTATGTAACTTAAAACATGAAACAGTCGTGGTTTTAAAGATCATTCGAAACGAGTTTTTCTATGAGAGCATTATACAAAACCCGCTGATTCTACAGCAAAATTACAACATTACAAGAGAACCTTGGTAGAAATGTAACAGAATTTCCTAGCTCAACAACTATTACTGTACCTAATACACCCATTCCTAAACATCTAAATCACACACTCGCGATTTTTCTCTGGCCAGCTTATCGGGCCCTTATTGAAAGTAAAACGGTCCCCACGGCCAGCGGGGGATGAGAAATGGGCGCGTAACGCGGGAACACCGAGATTATGGGGTGAGGGATAAGGCAATTATTACTGGTTATTAGAGGTGGACTTTTGGCGGGTTACTTGGCCGTGGAGTTGAGTCTTGTTCTTTGTTTTTTGGAGTGTGGTGAGAACATGCATAAAATAAGCTTACCGACAAAAAATACATTTTCGATACAAGCTCTTTTTGCCGACTGTACCTTTTGCTAACTGTACTTCATTGTCATCCACCCTAGATTATGTGCACCAAATTTCAAGTCAATCAGACAAACCGTTGAAGAGTTCCCTCCATCGGAGACAGTCCCGGCTGGGCCACCAGAAGTCCACTACCGGAATATTGTATTTGTCATCCAAGTTACGTAGGCATAACAAGTTTCAGCTCAATCAGTTTATTGGAAGTGGTTTAAATCTTTCTTTCTTGCAAGATTTGTAAACATACGAACATACATACATACATACATACAAAAGTGAAGTTAAATAAAAGCTTGTAACATAACATGCAATCACGCCTTAAATACGTATTTTATTTTAAATTAACTATTCGCTTTTCAAGGAAACATGCTACTTGGCTGTAGAGTTGCGTTTCGTTCTGTGTTTGTTTCGGAGTGTGGTCAATACATACATACAACATACAATCACGCCTATATTCCCCAGTGGGATAGGTCAACACATGAAACTACGCTGCGGTTTGAAGCCACTTCTAGGATAATAAAACGCTACAAAGACAAAACCATTACTATTTCACATTTCGTGTGCACTTCTAGCGTACCTCTTAGTTTTGAGGTGCCTGGTATAATTGTGACAGGTTCCTAGCCTGACACCTAAAATGTACCTCAACTTACATATTTACACAATTTTAACCTTGAATTTGAACAATTTGCTAGACGTGGCACTGGATTTTTGAATCTATGTGCTCTGCCTACCCCTCATGGGAATACAGGCGTGAGTATTATGTATGTATGTATGTATTAACCTTGAAAACAACTAACCTACACTCATACAATTTAATCCGCATCCGGAAAACACGTCACACCTGCCCTACCCAACCATATCACTTAAAACTAATTGAAAACAAGCCATAACTGCCGATCACATAAATCGATCCGTGTTTGAGATTCCACTCGCGTCCCAAACTGAACTGAAACACATAAATGCTATAACTTGGATTAGATTCTCACCCACATATAACTTAGGGTGGGTTCCAATAAATTTATACTCCATGTTCAGGATCTGTGCCGCCATAATACTAGATTTATGGGGTTCGTGTTAATATTTAATAGATCGATCTAATGTACCCGCGCGTGTATTGAAATGTAACCGCTGATTTCAACTCGACTAATTGGATCCTAAGATTTTTTTCTCTGCATCTACAACATGTTACGAAAATACGAATAACGCAGAAAGGGGGTTAAATGGCCCATTTAAAGGAGTAAATTTACAATATTTGAATAAAAAAGCCATTGATTCCTCTTTTTGAGTTTACAAACCTTTTTTGAATGAAAAATTTAAAATCATTCAAAGAATACTCATTGTTAAATAATCTATGATAACTTCAGTTCTATTTAAGTAGCAGCTTAATAGACAATACAATATATTTCGCTTTAATAATTCACATTTTTTACCCGGTTTTTGTAACACGTTTTATGTCATACCTACTCGTAATATGTAGTACCGTCATTATGTTTACTTTAATATTTGAATATCACTAAGGGCCGATTTTTCAATCACCAGATAAATTTATCTGGCAGTTAAAAATATTGCTATCCTTTTTTCGCGTCATATAAAAGAAAAGTGACAGCCAACATTTATCGGACAGATAAGTTTTATCTGGTGATTGAAAAATCGGCCCTAAAGGTACTATCTTTATTCTGAAATTTAAAATAAGAATAAATAAACAAAAGAAAAACAAATTACTTCAAATTTGGAATTCGCGGTCGACGCGGCTGGCGGTGCGAGCCTGCGAAGCCGATACGCGATTGTTTTTGGAATTCAATTTTGCCGCCATTTTAGCCAAGCTTTGAATATTGTTCTGAATTAAGGTCAGTGTGGGTAAGTCCGGCATATATTTTGCAGAGATGACTTTGGGTTGTTCTAACTAAGTAATTTATTAAGTTACGTATGTGTTTGAAATTGCAATAGATAGAGAATTTAATAATCTACAAATTACTGTTATTGTAATATAATTTTAATAATATTTACGCGAAATATCGTCATTTTTATAAAACTTGGCGTGTAGACGGTCTTCCCTTACAGAAGAAGGCAAGTCCGTCTAGTAGCGATTTCTCACCCTATTTAGCTGATATTGAGTTCAAAGACAAATTGGATTATACTCTGAATCATGCCATTGAAAACAATACTCTGATCGCTGCGAAATAAGGCTTGGATCCCTAGTTATCACCATTTTTCTAAATTGAAGGCAAGTCCGGCATATACCACGGAGATGGGGTAGTAAACCTTTTTTTGCGTTATTGAGATAAATAGGTACCAATATTTTATGAGCAAAAATGAGCTCAAAAACAATAGATAGGTAATTATTCGAAAGCAGATAGTGTTACTTATTATTGTAGTTCGGCGTTTTATTAAAAACCAACAACGCAACCGTCTAAAAACTATCTTAAAACCTTTCATCTACATAAAACTGTTGGCAACATCTGCCACAGGGCAAGTCCGTCATATGACGGAATTACCTTGTTGTACTGTAGACGGACTTTCCAATTAGCAACATTAAGATGGTAGAAAATTAATGCTCGAATTCTAAGGAAACGAAAGCAGTTTTTAACGATTGAAGTATAGAATAAAGATAAGCAGTTCTCGAATTACTCACTGAGTTACATTTTTACTGAAAAATCCCATTAAATACATTTTTTCACATTTTTTTAAAAACACTCTGCCAACTCGCATCACGAGTTCAAAACGCGTAATGACTTGTAACGCGCATATCTCTGCCGCTGGATGTC
Organism: Adoxophyes honmai; assembly: GCA_005406045.1. NCBI lineage: Eukaryota > Metazoa > Arthropoda > Insecta > Lepidoptera > Tortricidae > Adoxophyes > Adoxophyes honmai. The sequence goes on from BHDV01009700.1 coordinate 61,852, forward strand.
ACAGCGCCACCTTTTTTAGAGCGTTGGAACTAGGAAGTGAAACTGCTTTTTCGACATTAGTGTAAGGTGCGTAGCTATTCAAATTCAAGAGTTATAGCAGGTAGACGGACTTGCCTCGTGGACGGACTTACCCACACTGACCTTACATAGCTTTTTTTTGAAAATTTTACTTAGTTCGTTTTTTGTTCGTTTTTTAATAACATAAGAAAACTTGTGTTTATAGGACAACATAAAGCTAAATTCATCAAGCTGTTTGGTAAATACTTTGGAATATTGAAATTTACCAACAAAAGTGTAATAAACAAGATACGAACGAAAAACAAAACGCAGAATGAAAATCGATGATTTAATTATTTGTTTCCGCCTTTAGTAATTCTGCATTTAAGTGTACTCACCTCCTTAAGACTTTGTCTGCCGCATAAAATGGGACTTAAAAGAGAAAAAGTAGTATTTTGCCAACAAAAACTGGATAACGCAGGCTGTACGACGAGAAGAACAAAAGGTGAAAATTTCTGAGAAACTGACAATCGTGAACGAGATTTTGTGGTAAGAGTTCCGTAGGAAATAAATAGTGTTTGTTTGAATATTACCTTCTTGAACAGCAAGCTACAAAAATGAATTAAAATGAGACAGACGACAGTTTCCACTACCTGTGATGCGCTGACTTAATATTCGTGCAATTTTATGAACCTATCCTCCAGGTTATAAAATGGAACGAAGAACCGCTATCTCAACCAAACTTACTAAATCAATCACAAAAATACACTGTATTAATAAAATTAAGAGATTTCACAAAATAAAGATGATCTTTACTTTGTAATCGGGAAGAAAATTTTCTTATCTCATAATTAATGGTGAATAACGGGTTAAGCATTACAATTGTTATCAGAATGTGCCAATTACATGAAACTCATTATTATCAAAGTGGATGTGAGGCGTACTACTGTTACAACCTAATCTTTCCAAACTGGTAGGATGACGTCACACCGCTTGAAGAGGTTCGGATCTATAATAAACAACGCTTTTAAACAAATTATTTTGTGCTATCACCAACCAATAAGCCATGAAGTCCGAATCATTCTGCTATCTTTATTTGGATCTGCCACGCCACCATCAGTCTTGTAGCTCCCAATACGTTAAAAATAAACCTGTTGCCACCTATCGCCAAGTAATATCATTTCTTCCATAAACGTCATCAACTCTCAAAATATTCTACATCGCGCTTAGAAAGTTTCGAAAGTTCGGTTGCATAAATACAACTTCCAAATTGTGGACTTCCTAAGCATAACATCCGCCTGTAGAAAGATTTCTCTATTTAATTTCTCTATAGTATGAAAAATGTAACACATTAATTTAGAACTTCACAAGATAATAAATATCTAAGTACTAAGCTGCTTAAGGAACCTTAAAATATAACCCCAGGGCATGTTAGCTGTAATTGCGCCTCGGGTTTAAAAGGACCGGTTGAAAGGACTCTAAAGGACTACAGGCAGCCTGAATGCACTATCTTTGGCAGCTAGCAGTGCTTACGGCGCTGTATTAAGGTGTCTTAACGCTCGCTTGGGCAGCAACTGGTGCGTTTGCCCGAGGGGATTGTACAGCTATTCAGTGTTTTTGAGTCTATGAAAGATTTACTGGTAAGCAACGTGTAACAGAGAGAGGGTATGTGTCTGCGATGTTTTTCAAAGATTTGAGCGGTGCTCTTAAGAGGATACGAATCGCGTCACTTCTTCATACAAACGTAGTCCCCTGTTTTCTCAGTGAATAATGATATTAGAGCAATTTTTTTTTTTATATAATTTGAATCTGGTGTGGCTATGCCCCTATGATTTGCTTTTTTCGATTTTCAATTTTTTTTAGTTTTTTTATTTTTTCTTATTTACAAAATCGATAAAAGCAAATCATAGGGGCATAGCCACAACGGATACAAATGTAATGAAAAAAAACTTTTTGCTCTAACGTCATTATTCACGGAGAAAACAGGGGCGAGGGGACTACGTTTGTATGGAGAAGCGGTGCGACTCCTATCCTCTTCAGCGCTAAAATAAACGTACATACCATCACGCTTGTCTTCCTAAATAGAGTAGGCAGAGCACACGAAACGCTACATAGATAGAACCATGACTATACCATGTTGCGTGGCCACTTCTAGCATTTTTTTTAGGTTCACGGTCACTGTAACGCGGCCGAAATGTCGAGAGGTAATTAAGAAAAACCGTGATTTTAAGTCCAACGTATTCGAATTTGATATTTATCTCGAGCTTATTCGGTGAAGGAAAATATCGTGAGGAAACCTGCACACAGCAACGAAGTAATTCAACGTTGTGTGTGAAGTTCCCAATCCGCACTGGGCCCGCGTGGGAACTATAGCCCAAGCCCTCTCATACTGAGAGGAAGCCTGTGCCCTGCAGTAGGACGTATATAGGCTGATGATGATAATGAATGATTCATAAACGTGACGTAAATAATACACTCAGTGTGCTCTGCCTATACCCCTGTGGGATGGGAACGCAAGCAAGATCCTACGTGTGTTTTTTGTGTAACTTACTTTTTGTCATAGTTATTACACTTATTACACAGACAGAATAAAACTAATTATTGTTTCATGCTTATTTAGTGTACAATTTACGTTTGTAATGTTAGGTGTCCAATCCGTAAGTGAAGAGCAACAAAAACAGCGATTAGTCAAGAGCGGAGCAATTAGCTATTCTTAATTATTTTACTGACTGAACTTTTCTGATGACGAAATAAAAAAAACGCTCAGCACATTTCAATTTATTATTGCTTAACCTGTTTAGAAGTATCTTAAGACATTGTTTTTTGCATTCTTCTGAAAGACCGTATCAATGAGAATGCGTCGCAAGAAATCGGCCATTTTCCTTTCAAAAGAAAGAGTATAAAAGAGTAGCTAAAAGTTGTGAAGACAAGGCACGACATGCAAATTTACATCGCGTCGCTCCGCTCTCGGCTCCGCTCTTCAAAACGCTAAACAAGTCGCTCATTTCGTAGCCTACTGTTTTACAAAGCATTTAGCGCTGTCAACCTCCGGGGGACACCGACCTGACTTTGTATCTGGAACAAACTGAGGACACAAGCGAAATACCTTTATGAAGTACGAGGGTAAATTTGTAGAGTTTACCCCAATTATAGAGGCACAGTAGAACATTTACGCAGACTCAAGTATTACAATAACTTAGACTGCGTCGCGCTCAAGTATTAACGTAATAAAATCACAAAAAGCTAAAACAAAAGTTTAGTATAAAAATAAGTTTGAATTGGAGTTGTCACATTCGATTCGACTATTTGATTTCCTCTGCGTCCATGTAAATACATATATATAATATATTTATGACAGTCTTTTGTTTGTTTTTATGCAATATTCATGGTAACATGAACGGCCGAGGATGTAGGAGCAAAAAGGTTTAGTGTATCTGGAAAACAGGAATCATGATTGCAAAAAAACAATGCCTAGATATACGACAGGAGTCAGTCGAATGGTGTTTCTTTTTTATTTGTGTCCTAAATTATAAGAATTATTGTGTAAAAGCTATTAAAACTTTCAGTTTCTTGCATATTAAAAAGAGCAGTCGAGGCAGATCTGATGTTTGTATAATAAATACGAATGTTTGCTATCGAGTCTTGGATGTTTACCTATTAAGTAGGTTTATTTGTTGTCTTATACCTATAGCAAAGACATTGAACTATTAATTTGGGACTAGTCATTCGACATTTCAGTCTAAATAAACGTTAAAAAGATACGCCTCATTATCGAGGGCATCCCCATTTACTCATAAATATTTGCTCATAAAGACTTCCTTATCCCCAAAACGTAAAAGTTAATGAAGGCCAGTTATGAAAATGAACCCTTTGCTTCCCACATTGATAAGGACAAATGCAGGTCAGCGTGTAATTGGAGAGCACTTTATTAAGGGCTTTGATGAATGACAGTTAATTTTGAGGGGAGAAACAAATTCGCAAATATAAACAGGTATCAAGGACATGGGGAAACGTTACACAGTCACTGTCGTAATGAAATCGCATTAATTAACAAGGTAACTCATGATAAACTTACTTTTAAAAGGGATCATGGCGATTCAGACATGAACTCCTTTTTATTAGTCGTGCAGTTTTGACAGAGTGGTCGTAGTCAATTCGGTGCTTGCGACACAGGTCTTGCGACCCGCCGTCATGTGTCTGTTTCTGGTGGAGTGGGAACAATCGTTGATCTTATTCCCGGTGATGGACTTAATGAGATCTGTCCATCGTGTTGGGGAGATCTTTTGCGCTCAACTTTTCGTTGCACCACCAAACATTCCATGGAGCTCTTGTTGCGAGTGACGTGCCCGAAGAATTTGAGGATTGTAGTTGTACAGTCGCCGATAATCTACGAGTAGTATCTGGATGTCCTAAATAAATCTGTATTTCCAACTACAAAACATTTGCTTCTAGTTCTACTCTTAACTTTTGTCACGTCAATAAGAAATATTGATAATTAAAAAATTGGTTAAGAGATGAATTTTAATGACAGAGTAAAGAGGGATGAACTGTGGTCAACGTTGTCCAGGAGAGGAGTGGGTAGCGACTTGATACAGGCTCTGAAATCCTTATATAAGGATTCCAGAGCTTGCGTCAGATTGAACGGTGCCTATTCAGACTGGTTTGACATTTCTCGGGGTGTCAGACAGGGTTGTGTAGCATCGCCGTGGCTATTCAATCTTTTCATGGATGACTGTTTACTCGATTTGAAAGAGCGAGACTGTGGATTGAAGATAGGGGAGTCTCTCATCAAATGTCTCTTGTACGCTGATGATCAGGTGCTCCTTGCATCGTCGGCGTGTGAGTTACAGGACATGGTGACTCTAATGTACGAATCTTTTGAAAAGAAGGGAATGAGAATGAACGTAGGTAAAACGAAAGTTATGGTGATAGAGAAGAACGACGAAATGACTGAATGTGTTATAACAATTGGGAGTGAAAGGTTAGAACAAGTGAGAGATTTTAGGTATTTGGGATGTATGTTCACGAGTGACGGTAAGTACGATGAGGATATCGAAAGTAGAGTAAAAGCGGGAAATCAAATGAATGGAGCACTTCACTCCGTTGTGAGCCGTCAGGACATTTCTGAGAATGCTCGTTTGGCTATTCACAACGGTGTGCTAGTGCCTACTTTGATGTATGGCAGCGAGAGTTGGGTGTGGCAGAAGAGACATGAAAGTAGAGTGAATGCGGTTGAGATGCGTTCTTTGCGTAGCATGAGTGGTATAAAACTTACTGATAGGGTGCGTAATAGCGTGATTAGAGAGAAGTGTGGTCTGAAAGAGAATATTATTACAAGGGTAGAGAAAGGTATGCTGCGTTGGTTTGGGCACGTGGAGAGAATGGATGAATCAAGGATATGTAAGCAGATCTACAAGGGAAGTGTGTTAGGGCAAGGCGGTCGAGGGCGCCCTCGAAAAACGTATATCGACCAGATCGGCGATGTACTAAACAAAGCCCAAATAAGGAGTACCCGAAACCGTCGAGCGTGTATGACAAGAGTGATGAATGTGAGTGAAGCGAGAGAAGTATGTCAGAATAGATGCGAATGGCGCTCTGTTGTCTCTGCCTACCCCGCAGGGAATAAGGCGTGACGGTTATGTATGTATGTATGTATGAATTTTAATGATAAACACAAAGACTTCAAAGGTGCAAGCCCGGGATTTGAACCCATGGCCGTATGGTTGAGAAGCCACCAGGTCAAACTACGGTTTCCTATAGGTACAGTAAGTATATTTAGAGAAAATTTAATTATGTCAAAGCTTAGTAATATCGACTCATTTGTGTTACTAAACCGACGAAAGGGGAGGGTGTTGTTCATTAAATTTTAGCGCAGGTGTGACAACGACATAAAAGCAACATTGTAATAGAACATGTCAAATGCACTGCAGTAATTATTGAGTAAGCGTTGAAGTCATTACAAAAGCACACATTTTGAAGTTTAGACTGCACACTGAGGGTAAAAATGTAAACGCTTTATTGTAAAAAAAAACACGTAATAGAAAAAACAAGCAAAATGGTGAAGTACGAAGGCGGACTTGTTACTTAACGGATCTCAAACTGCCATGTTTTGAAAATCAGGGAAGAAACTTCATTATTGAGACCGACAAAATGAGAATTGACAGTTACAAAATATTCACAAAAAGCTACTGAAAAAATAAATACCGTGATTCTACTTAAAACCTTAAAATATATAGCGTTTCGTGTCCTCTGCCTATTAGGGAATACATGCATAAGGGAATACAGGCGTAATGTATGTTTATAAAAAATAAATTGTAATTTATTTAAAAAGATAACATTTCATTGACACATTTCTAATAAACAAATCCTCTAATCGTCTTACACAAAATCCTCGAAACCAAAACCGTTTTTAGTAATAAACCAAAATGGGTGCCTTTGAAGATCTGCCGCAGGGCGCAATTATTGTGGCCCTGTTGACTGCCGCCCCCTGGCGGACTCTTTGTGAATACTCATTACGAGCTTGTAGCTAAGTATCCCTAGTTTTAGTTAAAAGATAAAACGTTCAGCGTAGTACCTATCTATGAGCCACTTTAACTTACATTTACTTTCTACTACGTTGATCGTAGTTGGAAACACAGAAGGCAAACGAGCTCGTGGTCGATCTCCAACCAGATCTGATGGACCGATCAAATAAGGGACACATCTTCTTTCATGTTTTACTCGGTTGTGAGGGAGGCAAGGGACAAGACTCATACATACATACATAATTCTCACGCCTGTATTCTCAAGAGGGGTAGGCAGAGCACATGAATTCGAAAATCCAGTGCCACGTTTAGCAAATTCAGGGTTACCAGATGGTTAAACGTGATTTTGTAGTGACAGGTTGCTATCTCATCTCCAAGACTCAATGGAGGAAAATCATACCACTTCAGATGCGGGCCTTTCAACGATGACCACGATCCTCAGTCAAGAGAGAACGACAAGAGAGAGAGATTTTCTACTAAAACGTAACATGCGCATGTTATGCGCATACTAAAAGCATGTGTTCTCTAATGGAGCAGGCATAGCACACGAAACATGATTCAAGCTTTGCAGCCTTTCTAACATAATGTTAGCTTTAAGAGGAAATATGCCGGTCGAGGGAATTGAAAAATAGGTATTTGCTAAATCTATTGCTGTCGCGCCGTGACCTGTCCAGACGACGTCGAGTGCGATAAGAACAACTACAGCTCGGACTGAAAATACCTATGAAAATTATTCAAAAACGTTTCGTAGTCCCTTGATTTCTTATCCAAAACTTAACCGATTAAATATGTTTTTTCATTAAACGTTTAAAAAATGTCATAACTGTGTTTCTATGTTCTTATACTTTGATATATTTGTGTTAAAATCGGTTTCTAGAGGTTTGAACACGACGAAAAAAACTTACCAATTTTTCATGTTTTTAAAGGTTAATATCTCCTTTAATAATTCAATAAAGAAAAAAAGGAAAACATAGGAACATGCTAATATTATTATATCATTAGATTGTTGATGTAAAAAAACATTGTTCTACGGGTAATATCCAGCGAGGAATCAGGGGACTACGTTTCCATACAAAATATGACCGCTCCATTTCCTCTTAAGAACAGAGATGGAAGAAATAGGTTGCTACTATATCTGAACATGTTTTATTAGTCGCCTCTTTCAAAGTCCACGGATGTTTCATTTTCTATCACGGCATCACAGACCACGCCGAGTTTCTACTTAAAGCGCTTTCTTTAAGGCTTGTAGTGAGGAGACTTTTGATTTTTTTGAAATTGAAATCAAAACTTTCGTACAGACTGACAATGAAAAGATCCTATTATGGTTTTTTTTTCAGAGGTACGCAACCCTAAGAATCGTAGTTGTATTTTCAAAGCTTTTTCGTCTCTGCTTTTTGAGTATTAGAATTTTATTTACTTTTTAAGTGAGCACTAAACCGCGTAAGTTCCTAACACTTGGTCGCTATCTTGAAATCCCGAGCATTTACACGTAGCATTCTCTAGAAAACAATTCGGAACATTCGCACACTGTTTGCGGTCGCCGTAAGAAGGCGCCTTTAGCTTATGCTGACACACACGTGCTAGTCTAAATAAAGTAACTAAGTAGTTTCTGCACGCGACTCCGCATGCCAGACAGTATCTACGTGTTACTATAAAGAACGGTAACAACAGGTAACAATTAACACTTAAGCAAAATGTCAAGGAATCACAATCAATTTCTAGAGCAGACATTACGACCACACAAATAGACGCATTGTCATAATGTTAATTTAACTTTAAGAACAAATCAATAAAATTCAAGTATCAAAAATTTAAATGTACAGAGGAATTACTATTTGCCTGCTTTTCTGAGTTGTATCATCAAAGCTACAACAAAAAATAGATTGATAAAATTATTCTATAACATAATTCTAATCCTTGAAGCTGCCGTGATCTTTTATTTCTACTGATTTCGTCATATTGTATCTAAGATTACGATTATCTTCAACGCATGTAATGGTATCGAATATTTGGCCTATCTAAGTTAGAAAGTGTCAGTAACTTTAGTCCTGTAACCGTTTTCCGATCGTTTTTCAAAGGTCCTGTGCAAGCTTGATAAATGACCGTAAACCAATGAAAACCGGCACGTCTGGGTACTTCGCATGCAAGACACAGCATACCTAGCAGCACGAAACAATTTGTTTTGCACACTGCAAAAGACAGAAAGGCAAGTATGCAGAAATTGGGAGCTGTGCTAAAATTTCAAATATGAAATGAAAGAAAATTCAGTTTTGTTCGCTCGTGGCGCGAAGGGAGTCGCCGAATTTTAATTTTAATTTACGTTTTACGGTTTTTTTTTAAATAATTTAGGTAACTTTAATATTAATACGTTTTGAATTTGCTTTATGATAATGTTTCTAATAACTACTAACGGTTTTTAGAGTTAATTACTGATCAAAATTTACTACATTACAAATTTCTGAATATCGCGCGAATACGATGCATTATCTCGATTTATATTTCCCTTAACAGGCATAAATTCAAGGAATCACATTCAATTTAAATCCTTTTTTTCCAATTTGAATTGGTATTGTTATAGAGGTATGCTTCTAATAATCCATTGCCATGCAATTTTCGAAGTAAAAAAGGACATTTACTTTTTGTTGATCCGCACAATAATAGACAAAAATTCGGACAAAAACTAAAAGCAAAAAATTTTTTTTACTAAAATGTACATTGATGGCAAACTCCAAGCAGATTGTCCCAATGAATTTCGCTGGAAAAATCGAAAATGGCGGCCGAATCGAATCTCGTCGTCTCGCACTATTTAACGGCTGCGTCACAAAGGATTAAAATATTCAGAGAGCACGTGAAAAGGTTGCCGAGCGCTGGACGCGTTTTAGCTTCCGTGTCCAAGCGATTAATTAATAACAAAAGGTTGCCGATCTCACTTCAGTTCTTTTAATTTTTCCGTTTTTTGTGATATTGCATTTTTGATATTCTGTACCAAGTCTGTAGTCCCAAAAGCAAAACACATTAAATCACACTAATGTTATAAGTGCAAAAGTTCGTAAGTGTGTATGTATTACCTCTTTACTCTTAAATGGCAGGATAAATTTTGATGAAATTTTATTTGGAGAAAGCTGATACACCGGATTAACTTTTTACATACAAACATACCTATATACCGTTACGCCTGTTTGTAGGCAAAAACCACTTTGTCCCACTTGCTACGATTCTGACATAATCTCTTTTGGTTCCTACATTCATTAGTTTTTATTTATTTATTATCATTATTAAATTTTATCCTGGAACAAGCATCCCGTTAAATTGCGATAAAACAATTCTAAGCAGAAGGAGATGCGGAAACAGCGTTGTGTCACATAAACATAAAGTTGAGTATTCCACATTTATAATACAAAATAGGTTATAATAATATTCTAGCGCGTGCCAGACTGCGTTTTCTAAGACACTTCTCTCTAAAATTATTCCGTCGCATACCGGTTATTGTTTTTCTCCGTAATGCTATTCCCATAGACTTATATCGAAATAGATAACTCAAATATATGCACTTCGCATGCCAAAAGGGAGAGCAATGCTCTTCTTGCTTTGATAAAATTTCATTTAGTTTTGTACCACTTTGATTAGGTTTAACTGCCTAGAAGAGACAAGACGATTCGAATAAGGCGGCGTCAGTTTTAAATCTGTTTCACTCGGACTGTCAATTACCATCACTAAACAGCGACGTTACAGTAAGTAGGTAGAGAAAAAGTGGCACGCTTGATTTTCATACAAATGCAGGAAATCGCGGTATCTATTTTGATAAAAGTCTGTGGTTATTGCGTACCATTGTTTAACTGCACTCATGAAACAAGTATTGTGTTCGCTAAAATAATACGATGATATGAAAATTATTCGACATAAATATTTCCAAATTTTGCGGTACAGAATTTATTTATCGTCATTCTACGGGAATCATTAATTTTGCCGAAATAAAAAGTTTATTATTTTCTGTTATTTTAACCGCCTTCGTATTTTATTTTGTAGTAATAACTGAAGAGGTAATGAACCGTCATCAGGGTTTCAGTTGTATTTTGTTCTTCTTCTTCTTCTTCTCTGTCGTTTCACTCTTGGCAGAGTGGTCGTGGTCACGTAGAGACGTCAGTTGTGCTCTCATGTGACTTTCTTGGGAGTGTAGCTGCAGTGGTTTCCCCTTGCCTTCTGCACCAGACATTTTAGAGTTTATTTTGAACTCAAGGCCGCTGTAGCCTCTTCTGTCCGGTTGCCCAAAAAGGTATGTGGTTATCTCACCACAGTATTTTGTTAATATTAGTTTTATTAAATAGTACTATTAAATTAAAAAAATGCTCAGGTTATGTTTTCCGTGGATGTCGTAGGAGGTGGCTAAGGAAATTGGTTAAGATAATAAATATATTTAAGGCGACAGGCTAGTAACTTGTTACTATAACACCTGCCAACTTAAAACAAAAAAAAATACGCTAGAGTTAACCACGAAACGTGAAAATGTCACGGTTTTATCTATGTAGCATTTCATGCGATCTGCTTACCCCATTGGGAAATATCATAATGTATGTATGTATGTAAAGATAGGGATTTTAAACGTTTTGTAAACTTGCAATTTTTATTGCAGGTTTCAAACGAGTATTGCACGAACAGGCATTGGAAACTGATCTCTCCAGTAGCCATTTAAACTGTTTTATTTCCCTCAATTCTGTGGTTTTAGCAGAGCGGCCGATGTTTTAAAACTTTGAGCACAAAGTTTGTTTTGATACCTGCAATGCTCAGGATTTGGATGTGCCAAAAACAAGACGAACATTGTTTTCTAAATCCTTTAAATTTTACAGCAGAGCTACTCAATGGTGTTTTAATGTGTCTGTCGAAGGCGGATTGTAAAATCCGCATTTTTACATTACGCCTAGCCGTTTTGCAAAACAGCGCCGTTTTATAATGCGGCGGCTCAACGTTTAGCCGGATTGAATGCGGCTGAATAAAAAACCGCCGGAATGAATTCGGCGCTAAACGTTATTCATTACGGCTAGGCAGAATGTAATACGGCTAGAGATTAGCCGCCACTTTGTCATTTTAGTTCAGTTTTTTAACACTCGTGGCGCTGCCTATCATAAACAGTAGAGGATTTGGAGGTTTTAATAGGTTAGGTTAGGTTAGATTATATTAGATTAGGTTAGGTTAGGTTAGGTTAGTTTATTTTTTTTATATTTATTTTATTTAACATTTTTTATTTTCTTAAGTATTGTTACCCTACAATTTTAGTAGTAGAACAATGCGGCTAAACGTGGGCCGCCTTTTTGAAGAACGTATCGCAATAACAATCCGGCTGAACGTTGAGTCGCCGCATTACAAAACAGCGCTGTTTTGTAAAACGCCTAGCCGTTATGTAAAACGACGGTTTATACAATCCGCCTGCGACATGTCCATTAGTTTTTCTTCAATTGGTATATTATCGACTGGGTTAAACCTTGTCATTCTAATTAGTTTGTTAGTTAGATAACGGAAAAATATGAGACTAGTGGTTTTAATCTGGCAAACAATTAAACATCGACAAAGTTATAGAATCTGTAACAATATATATCTAATCTATATAATATATATCGAATCTATAATAATATAGATCATTAAACTTCCGGAGTGTGGTTTGTGACGTCACCACTTGGTAAAATTGTACCACGTGGTAACGTCACACGAAACATCTGAACGTTGTATTCTCATTGTTTCTTGGTAATATGGTAATCTCAAATAGATTGTACTTATCCACTCTCATAATTATCTCATCCACATTTCAGATCGTAGCCACTACTTAATATCGATGCACATAATTCTTGATTATCGAAATGGCCGTGTCCGATTTTTTGATACTCTGAAGAGGAGGTAGCTCCCCCGGATTGTTTGACACCAAAACCATTATTGTTTTTCCTTTTTGCGATTCTGAACTTTTAAGAATGAATATTCTTAAAAGTGCAGGATTGCAGAATCGTAAAATGAAAGTTATTATTTTATTAAGTGTTGAAAAATCGATAGAAACGATGGGCAATTTGATGTACTTATCGCATCTGTAATGAAGCCAGTACATGTTTTACTTGCCAGCAATGAATGCTGATAACAAGACGAGTTTGTATAATTTATCTACGGCACAATAAAATATAAAAAGAGACCATCTAATCAATCAGCGTCAAAGCGGGGTATCATAAAAACGTTCGCGAAACGGAATAAAAAATAATAATTGCAGGCATACCGGAAGGCAACCTTCGCCCTATTTCCGTGGTAATGAAGTATTCACCAGGCTTTAGCGAGCTGGAAACTTGGCCCAAGTCAAGAGGTCAAGCTTGTGAAGTTTACATAAACTTCTCAAATCTAAAGTTACTTTCTATACTAATATAATAAAGCGGAAGAGTTTGTTGGTTTGAACGCGCTAATCTCAGGAAGTGAAAAAATGTTTTTGTGTTGGATAGACCATTTATCGAGGAAGGTTTTAGACTATGATAATATTACGCTGCGACCAATAGGAGTAAGAAAAATTGGAAAATGTGGAAAATATGGGAAAATCCATTATTCATTAAAAAAAAACTTCTTTGAGAGCTTTCGTTGCATGTGTTGCGAAAACGGTTCAAGATATTCACAAATTGAGTATGAAAAAAATGTTCCTTTTTAAATTATCTAAAAAAGTCACTATTCTGCGCGGACGGATTTGCGGGCACAGCTAGTTATTGATAACCACCCGTCCCAGTTTTGCACGGGTGGACACAGCGAGTAGTTATCCACTAAAGTTCTAACGGCATTTTGGTTGTTCAGAGACGATTCCTCCAAACCATTGCGGCGATTGCTGTGCTCTTATTAGCCGGCCCAAGATCGCACGTAACGCTAGTGGCTTTTTCCTCTTTGGTTATTGGCTCTGTACAGTTTCTGTGATAGTGACGGTTGACGTTTATCGAGCCACTAGTGGTTTGCGGGGCTGGGTGGACAACATTGTCTCTCTAGTGGCTTTTTTCTCTATGGGTGGACATAAGATTTTTTTTAATTTTATGTAATGTTCAATGTAAACCTGTTCCATTTTTACACTTTAAGAAAATCGCTGCATACCCAAAATCGTCCAAATCGATTCAGTCAACCAAGGGAACTAACATATTTTTCTTTCATTAAACTATGAACAGGATTATATTATCAACCTTTTAAATCCACCAGTTAAATTGTAAAACAATATTGGATAGGTTTTTTTTGTTAATCACATAAACTGTATATCTATCACACAATATAATTATTTGCTTGGACTATAGATATATCACGAAAAAACGAATTGTTGATAGTTGATAAGACTTTACTACGACTAAGAGATCTTTTGACTTGCACCACCCCTTCCAAAGCACCTTTCAACCGTTAATGAAACGCCATTCGCAGCTTTTGATACAAGCTAATTATACTGACTTAGCTTCATCGGGGACAAGCAAATGGCTACGGAAAAAACATGTTTTGTCACCGTGAAATGGATAATTTCCGTGGATACAAACCAAAGCAAATTAAAGTAAAAAAAACGGGCCAAGTGCGAGCCGGACTCGCGCACGAAGGGTTCCGTACCA